>PVJA010022598.1:0-33957 GCA_004027025.1 Myocastor coypus | reverse complement strand
GAGAAGAAATAAGAGGTAGATACACAGAGAAGCCTTAAAAAAGCAGAGAAATCACTTGAAGAGACTCAGAGATAAAGAAGGAGACTTTGGGAGAGAAGGTGTTTGGACAGCCTGAGAAGCAGAACCATGCAGCATCGTTTGTGAAGAACTCAAGGAATGGGGCGGTCACTGCTATGGTTTGAATAAACAGCCTCCAAAAAAAAAAAAAAAAAAAAAAAAGAATGATAAACTAGAAGACTTCATATAGAAGTGGATGTATCTTGAACATACACTCATAAGTGAAATAAACCAGACCTACATGTGCAAATATCATATACTCTCCCTAGTGTAAGAACTCAAAAGAAGAAATAAAAATGGAAAGGTATAACACAGCTGAATGGAAACCAACAATGAAGTGACTGCAAACAGAAAAGATAGGAAACATGGTGGAAGCAAAACCCTGCACTTATATTCATGATGTAGCTAATGGTCCTAAGAACAACCAAAATATTTTTCACATTGAGGATAGCAGTGGGTAACACTAAAATTATGCTTGGAATGCCTACCATTCTTATCTTTTAGATTTGTGCTGCTTCTAATATAATTTCCATTACTGCTATACTCTGTCTCAAGTAAATGATTGGTTTACAAGGAAACAAAAAAGGGTATTAAATGAGAGTAAGAGACTAGGGAAAATGCCATAAGTTCAACTGGCTACAATTTTACATATACTTAGATTTCTAAATGTCTGTGTAAAAATGTGCAACTGCTTTTATCATATTGTATAGGGATTTATTAGCATATCAACGACTAATGGAAAATATAAATTTTAAATTAAGTGTAAGATGTTTGATATTCAGAAAGACAGTGATGTTAAGCTCAAGTACCTATGTAATAGAGTAATAGTATCATGAAGCTTCTCTTCTGGAGGATTAAGAATATGTTTAAAGACCAAAACTTAGAGACAAAGAAGGGCTACAAGGATTGCCAATATTTTGGCCCTAGCCCTTCAAGGTCAGTGAGGACTCAGGACATAAGAGAACCTGTGCTGTAACATTCTATAACTCAGTGGTTTCCCAAATTTTCTGTTCAAGATTATGGGACCATAGAGGAAAGGGATAGGTGAAGTATAGTGTGCCCAAGGAGAGTCACCTAGAGAGAAAACATTCTCTTGGGCTTTGACAGAGAGCAAACTAGTCAAGCAATGGCTGTGACTCATCCAGATGGCTGACATCGATAACAGTTCTACAAAGCACTGTACATGGTTTCAAAGTAAATCCTAAGGGGATCTGACTGACCTTGGGAGATACAAAAGTTACATGTTTTGTTATATTAGTTTTGCTTTAACTTGCCCTTAACCACCCAGCAGAAAAGTTTAACCACGAAGTATAAAATGTAAAGTTGATTAGTATGCTGAGCTGTAAAAGGCTTAAATCAACAGCTTCCGACATTGCCAGTTCTGCCAATAATCCACTGCAATTATGGAATATTGGACTATGTATACAATTACTTTCTCTTAGTTCAATGACAAAAAATTTTTCGTACCAACCCTGATTAGCAAAATTATCATGTCTATACCCTGCACTCTGTATAACTAGTATGAGGACAACAATATGCATTATATCAATTATTGGGAATGTACTTACCATCATGTTTTTGAAAATGTCACATAAAAGTATAAAAATTAATTTTGAAAAAAAAGAGTATGGCATGATAGGTCAGAATTCAAGCTTCCCAGGTACCCTGCTCCCAAACTCTGCCCTTTGGCCTGATGAAGAGCCAAACCCAAAATTACAGAATAGGTCTACCTGATTTTGACCTGGACAGGTGACAATGGAAATTCTTTTGTTGACACTGAAGGTCCCCTGCAGAACTGGTAGCCCTGTCAAGATTACCTCTCCCACTAGCTGTTCCAGTCCAACCCCTCAACCCATTATCTAGCTATTACCTGGTCATTCCAACCCATGGTTACCTTCCCTGAAAGATCCTATAAAGTCTCCTGCCCCCCTTTGTTTGCTGCTGTGTTGGTCCACTAGACAGCCAGCCTGCTTGATACCCCCAATAAATCTTCTACTCGCATCAGAATACCCGGCCTGGTTAATTGAGTGGGTTCAGACCTAACACTAATCTTATTCTTTCCTCAGCCATCCTCCACCCCAGAGATAATCACATGCACTAATCTTCACTAGCAGTCCTTGCTTTATTCTACGCTAGCTAGGCAATCCTATATTTTGCTCATGTGTGATTCATAGAAAAACACCGGCTAGCTAAAAAATGTCACCTGAACTTAGCAATATTCTACAGAATGTGATTAAAATTATCAAATACATTAAAATACATGCTCTTGACTCATATCTGCTCATGCAGCTCTGGGAGGAGAGGACACAAAGCACAAGTCTTCTCTTGAACACAAAAGTGAAATGGCTTTCTAATAGTAGAATAGTGGCAAGAGATTTTCAATTATAAAATCACTTCATAGAGGCTCCAGGGTTAGGGATTGTCCATGCTTCTGGGAAGCCGAGCTGGGTAAGCCCTGTTACCATAGGCAGTTGCTGCTGACCCTATAAGTAAAAGGAAGAAATAGCTGGCTAAGCTGAATCTTGGTACTGGTAGCCATCATGTCCTTGAAGATCCCAACAAGCAATGTAATCAACAAGAATGATCCCAAATCCATCAATTCTCCAGTCTTCATTACAAACCTGAGGTGAAGAAATCAGATATGGAGACCATCTTTCTAAATATGGCCTTGTGGCCCGCTGTTCTGTGCACAAAGGAGATGACTTTGTTCAGTACTCTAATGAGTGTCATGCCCAGGCAGCTGTGCTGGGAAAGAATGGACAAGTGCTGGCTGGGCAGACCCTGGACATCAACATGGCCAGGGAACCCAAGCCCAACAGACCTTTAACTATCGAGGTCTCCTGTCACCAGTGCCAGTGCCAGGGCAGTGCCTGTGCAACAACCCCATGTCACAGTCCCTTCGGTCCGTTGTATCAAAACTACCCTCCCTGTCAAGCTCTTTGCCTGCTCTGGAAGCATGACCACTGGCTCAGCCAAGATCAAGGTAAATAGTAGTGAGCTGCAGATCAAGACAGACCTGACCCAGATCAAGTCCAACAATGATGCTCTCGGGCCACTTGGATCAGATCACTGAGGAGCAAAAGGCCAAACCTGATGGCAAGAAGAAAGGTGACAGCAGCTGTGGTGGTGGCTGTGATGGTGGCAGTGACAGCAGAGGCAGCAGCACCAGCATCAGCAGGCTACCCCAAGCCCCAGAAGACACACCTGAGGCAGGCACCGCCTAGAAGAACCCCAGACTCAAGATGATGGTAATGAGGAGGGGCTGCTGACACATAGTAGGGAAGAGCTGCCTGACAGCAACACTGGCCACCAGCAGGAGAAAGGCATCACTGTCCAGGGCCTCATACTGGGTATCCACCTCCTGGATACCAACTTGTAGCAGGTACCAAAGGAAAGCTGGCAGCAGTCCTGGCGCCATGCATCCCAGGCTGGTGCCACATATTCTGCAGGTGGAGTTACTGGCTACCCTTACCCCCATGCACCCTCCCAGTCCTCACTGTCCAGGCCAGAGGGCAGAGCACAGGGTATTCCTCACATTCTGCCTCCCTTCCCCAGGACATTCCTAGACTTGGGGGTTTTCTGTAGGTTTGGGGGGTGAGTGGTAAAGGATGGGGACCTTGACAATAAAGAGATTAGATCCAGCCTGCTCTGAAAAAAAAAAAAATCACTCCATAGATTTAGCAGTCACCACTGGTTGTGCATTGCACTGGCACAGAATGGGTTCCAAAATTTGTTCACTCTTGTGGCATAGTCAACCTGCTCAGTGAACTCCACCTGTCATTTCACAGGAGAATGACATCTGTGTTCAAGTTGATAGATAATATCCTGCATTTAAAGCCAAACTGGAATTATGGGGGAGATGAGTAAACATTAGGACTTTCACTATGTTTCAAACATTAGCAGGCCTTAAAAAGAAAACTTTACCTCATTGGTGCATGATACCCTATTCTGGCATTTCAACAAAATTTGAGCATCACCCAGCATCACCCATTCACAGAAGATCCCCAAATTGGAAAAAATGGATCCGTGACCCAGTTGAGAATAAGCCAGTTGAACTGGCTTTGTTCATGTTAGAAGATCAACTGCTTGAGAAGGCAAATGAAAATGGCTGAAACAACTCCAATCGCCAGTTTCTGGATTAAAAGTCAAAATGCAATATACTGAGATAGTTACAAAATCACTGATCTGCTTCTGTTTACAATATCCTTTGTGTGTTAACCACCCTATCTTGGTGTCATTTTCCATGATGACAAGCACTAAAATGAGAGTATGGAGTGAACCAGACATAAGCAATATATTTCAAATGTTACTGTCTCCCAGAATGTCCCATTGGACATTCTACCTGTAGGAAAAGCTCAGAGCTCCAACTGGTACTGCATTATGGTAAATTATATAATTATTATATTACATATCACAGTGGAAATAATAGAAACAAAGTATATATTAAATGTAACATGGTTCTAGTTATCCTAAAACGATCCCTTTATCACCACCACATAGTCCATGGAAAATTATCTCCCATCAAACTGGTCCCTACTGCCAAAAAGCTTGGGGAAAACTGTTCTAGACAACAAACCTGTTTCTAGCTCAACTGTGGATCTCTAACACAGCAGTAAGTCATAAGAAAGATACTTAAGTGTTTGATTTTTTTTAACATACTGCCACATGATTCAATTTTCAACAGCTAAACTATGTTTTCCTATGATGTTTTGTAAAAAGAATTAGCAACTCAACTACTTAGTACAATACAATTTCTCCCATTGAATTTTATGATTTTAGTTTTGTTTTCAAAAGATTTTTTTTCTCCCTTGTATTAGGTCTTAAACACAGAACCTTGTGCATGCTAGGCAACTGTCCTACCACTGGGCAACATACAGCCTCTGCCTGTTTCGTGCTATCTTCTGCATTAAGATTCCTATATTAAAAAAAAAAAAAAAAAAAAAAAACTGGGGCCAGGGAGGTAGCTCCGTGGCACAAGTGCTTGCCTGGCAAGTGTAAGGTCGTGAGTTTGAACCCTGGTCCCACCAAAAAAAAAAAAAAAAGATTCCTGTATTATTAGACTGCTAACAGAAAAAAGCAAAATAATTGAGTCCAACATCTTAGAAATTATTTTCAGATTTTAACCATTTTATTGAACATCTATCTTTGGATAGGATGGACCTAATGCTGGTAGACAGAATTTCAGACTAGAGGAAAGAATAGCTATTTACTCTTTAATGACATTTTATCTAGTTATAAAAGTAAAACTAGTCCTTTTAAAACTCTGATTAAATAATTACACACAGAAGGTTAAAATTATCCTTTATTCAGTCACCCTGACAGAGCATCTAATTTTATTTTCACACAGCTATGTTCTGTGCTAATAATTTCACATAAATCATGTAGATTTTAGGTATACTATTTAGACTCAATATTAAATCATAAATATGGTACAATATCACCTAATATTCTTCTAAGACACAAATTTACCGGCTTAATTTTTATACACATTTTAACCAATCTAATTCTGATAAAAATTTAGATAGCCAATGATTTTCCATTATAAATAGGGTGGCAATTAATTTATTATGCATTAATCTTTATCTGATCTTCTGTACCTTCAAAGACTCTAAAATAGTCATTGGAAGGAAAGTTAGATAATAACACATTGTATACATGGATTGATATGTTAAGCTACATCGTATAAATATGTAAAAAGTTTTTAAAAATAAGTAAATAAACCTTTTTGTCTGAAACACACTGCTAAAATACTTTCCAAAAAGGTTCTATCAATTTATGTTGTCCTTTAGTACATACTGATAGCACCACTAACACTATACACTATCAATACTAATAGCTACCTTTTCATTTATTTGTTGGTTTGATGGAGAAAATTTTACTTTACTTATCTTAATCTATATATTAACTTTACTAATAAAAAATACAAATAAAAGTGATGAGTTCCATTTGTATCACCAATGGTACAAGCCACCAGATGGTACACTTCTGTGTGTACCACCTGACAATGACACATATGAATTTTGACAACATCATGAATATGTTAAAATCTGTCTCTGAAAAAAAAACACTAATAAAAAGAATCTCAGTAAATTAGCTGAGGGCCAACCAAGTAGCTCAGCAGATTAAAGTGCCTGAAAGCAGGTACAGGGACTGGGGCCTAGATCCCAAGGCCTGCTGTGCCAGTCCCACTCCCAAGGCACACTGAGATGGAAATTGAGACTGAGCATGGTGGTGCATGCCTATAATCCCAGATCTTGGGAGACTATAAATAGGTGGATCATTGTGAGTCTGATTTAGTAGTGAGACCCTGAACATCCTGTAGACCCTTCCCTAAAATACAAAAATTAATTAACTAATTTGTTGATCTACTGGGATTCATACTCTTTTCTCAGCTTTACCATTCTCTGAACTTTAGTTTTTATTGTTAAATACTTTAAAGCCCTAAAAAATAACAAGTACACTTACTGAGCCCTAAGCCCCCACTCATTAGCAATACTCTCTATTTAAGTGAACACAAATTATCTATATTTCTGTTTTCTTCCCCACGTATCACTTCCATAGGGAATAAGTAAATAAATGGGTATGGCTGTCTTCTAATAAGCATCACTTACAAAAGCTGGCACTGCCATGTGAAGCCTTCAAGAAGTAGTATGTCCCCACAACAGACATCATTTCCATCTCCACTGAACATACTGGAAAATAGAAGCTGCATATAATACTGTCCAGGTGCCTATGTGCAACATACTAAATTCCTGGACGGAGAAATCACAGTGCTTTGCGCCAGCATTTAGTGCTCAAGAAACAGTGCAGCTAAGGCTGTAAAGAGAACTCAAGCAGAAGAGACAGTGAAGACTCAGGTAAGGACTTTCAACAGGTGTGAAAGGAAAGAGCCAGGGTGAAAATGCAGACATCTTCAAGTGGACATGAAAGCATGGCAAAGTTCAAAGCACCCAGGTGAGGAAATGAGGTTAGATGGCCAGATCTAGGAGGATCAAGAAGAAAAGGTCACTTTCAAGTCAACTGCAATCTCAACTGTGATTACTGGGCACAGTAAGAGAAGCCATTAGGAATAACACAATTGCTCTAAGCAGCACAGAGCAGTGAACTCTCCATCGTGGAAATGTGCCACACATGCACAGTCCCAGATCCCAAACAGAAAACGTGACAGGTTTCTTTCAAATCACTCAAGACTTAAAGTTATTCATACATACCCCATTATATTAATCATACCTCAATGACTGTCATACATTATTTTATCCCGCTTTGCTCTCTATCCTTTTTGCAGCTGCTGAGTATGGACTAAAACTTTCACTGACTTTAAGCTAAATAAACCTTTCCCTCTGACTGTGAGCTAAATAAACCTTTCCTTCCTTAATTTTGGATGTTGGGTATTTTGTCTCAGCAATGAGAAAAGAATAACTGAAACAGTAGCCAAGACCTAGTTCACTCTTTCACACATTCTGCTTTCTACACATATTAATCACCTCCCTGACCCTCAAGTGGATTATAAATCACTAAGAATGTGAATCCCAGCCTCTCAAGAAGCCTCAAGTCACAGTGCCAATGTGCTAACTTCACATTATGGATGAAGATTTTGAGCAAGTGCCCATACTTCCTATGAAAAGTCTTTCAACTGATTGGACTGGGTCAACCTTTCAGCCCAGAAAAAACATAAGACACACTGTAGACTTGGTGCTGGCACCAGCTTCATGAGCTCCCCAAAACAAGGCCAGTTCTCCAGGCTACTAAGCCTCCAGATGCTTCAAGGATTCAGACCCTCAACTATTTTAAACTATCCAAGAAATTAAAGCAAGAATTCTCTACCACAATAATGAAATTAGAATGTTTCAGCAAGCAACCTAAATTTGCACACAAAATGAAGATGTTACTGTGACTAATTCCACTTTACTGCCATTTTCAAAGATAGATCAAAACACCCTTTAACAAATGTCAGTTTAATTTTACTGCTAATAGCAGCAGGTGATAAATGGAAAATGCAGTGTCCTGAAATACAGTGAAACAGATCAGCTTAATCTTCACATATCTAATAAAGGAAATTAATTCAGAACACGTAGGAGCATAAGGTATTAAACTACTAAGAAAATGAACAAAAAGTATATGACAAACTGGTAATACACATATGCTCAGTTATAAATGATACAACTGATACTTAAAAAAAAATCCATCTAGGTGACGGGGAGTGATGCTATTAAAGAGTACCTTTTATTCTATATAGATTTACATCATTAATTTTAAATATCAAGAATGCAGTCACAATTTACTTGCATACTTAAATGTAAGAAGAGGAAAAAAGCCACAAATTAATAACTTAAAAATTCATCGAGTTTTTTTCAAAGTACTGTAAACCTGCCTTCTGCTTCAGACACATGAACACACAAGTACCCAAGGTACAAATTATGAACTTCTCACACCACAAGACAAGTCTCCAAAATAGTAGGAAAAAACTAACAAACACCTTCTAACCATCTTACAAATCATCTACCGTCTTCATGTGATCCCTGCCTACAGCTTCCTATTTATTTATTTATTTATTTATTTATTTATTTATTTATTTTTGAGACAAGCTCTTGCCATGCAGTTCAGGCTGGCCTTGAGCTCACTTTTGTAGCCCAGGCTGGTCCCGAACTCACACCAATCCTCCTGCCTCAGCCTCTCAAGTGCTGGGATTACAGGCATGCGCCACCTCACCCAGTCCCTAATCTTTTAATACTAAATAGAGTTGAGGTTTTTATGTAGCAGGTAAAGACTTGATTCATAAGAGCACCTTGATATCCAGTTATCTAAGACAAGAAGTAACACATTCATCTTGTGAGCCTACTGACAAAAATTACTTCAATAATTCCTTGAAGAGGTTTACTAACTAAATAATTTCAAGTCCAGCTAAAGCCAAGTAAAAAAGCAGGTCCTAAAACTAGACAAGCAAAAAAAACAAGCAAAAGAAAAAAAAAAAAAAAAAACTACAGACAAGCTACAAAGGAATATGAACATGAACAAAATACAATCTATAATTCCTTTAAACTATAATCTATATTTTTTCTAATGACTTGAAGTTAAACGGTCCCTCTTTGTTTAACATGAAATAACTACACAGAATAAGGCTATAGAAGAGCTACTGTGAATTCAAAAATTACAGCATGTTAAACATGAAATTCAAAGTGGAAAGTAATGTTATAATTTAAGAATTGGTGGGAAAATGATGCATGCCTGTAATCCCAGCACTGGGGAGACTGAGGCAGAAGGATCAGGAGTCTGAGGCAGCCAGGACAGTATAGGGAGACCCTGGGCCTATCTTATGTATTATTTGTATATGCCTCCCAATATTAAGGAAAAAAACTGAATCTACAATTTCCTTCAGGTGGTTTTCTTTCTACTTTCAGAATAATTACTAATCACAATCATGATGCACACAATGAAGAAAGCATCTATAATATGACTTAAAAAACAGCCCTCTTTAAGAAAACTGACATCGACTACAATGTAAAATTTAAGTCCATTTATAAGATCATTTATCCAGGTTTATTTTGTACTTATTTCAAGTATGGCATAACAATTTAAGTTAAATGATCTTTAAAATCTTTTTACTGAGGTCCAGGGCCAGCGCATGTGTGATACCACCTGGGCCCACTGGAAACTCATTCGACCAGCAACCAGGCCCAGTGCATGAGTGAAACCTCCCTGGGCCTGCCAGAAACTGTTACAACCCAGCAACCTGACACAGCATGTGATATAGACCATTTCAAGCTTTCCAGAAACTCATTCGACCAGCAACAAAGCCCGCCACGTGAATGAGATCTCCCTGAAACAGGCAGAAACTCATTCAACTAGCAACCAGGCCCACCACGTGAGACATCCTTGGGCCCACCAGAAACTCATTTGACCCAGCAATCAGGCCCAGCACACGCAGTGTGGAAAACTGAAGCAGTACTCCCTCCAGAGAGACTAGAGATAAGACCCACCCAGCTATCCAGGAGTAGAACATCCAGAGTGGCACAGCAAGTTTGCCTCCAAGGTCTGCAACAGGAAGAAGTACAGCTCAGCAGCCAGACCCAAGCCACATGCACCTGGACAACTTTGAACTTGGAAGATGTGAACCTGGTGTAAAGTAAGAACTCTACCAAAGCTCTAAACCAGAAGTCAGAAGGCAAGGCTATACAAAATGACAAAGAGAAGGAGCCAAATGCGCTCTCAGGCCCCAAGCCCACCCAGAACAAATACAGAAGACAATAGTGTAGAAGAAATTGGAAATCAAATGCATGAAATAAAAAAGAAAAAAAAAATGCATGAAATCTCTGAAATAATAGCATCTGAAGTAAAGAAACAATTGCAGAAAGACATAGAGGAAATAAGACCAGAAATAATTTCTGAAATAAAAAAATAAATAATACCTATAATAAAAGAAGTACTAAGTGCTTCTAAAGACAATGATTAAAAAAAATACAGAAGAACAGAAAAATGATGGAATCCTTGAATGAGCAATATAGGAAAGTAATAGATTATATGAAGCAGATTCAAAGTGCCATACAGGAACTTAAAGCCTCAATCACAAACCGGTAAAAACTGTTTCAGTGAAAGTGAAAATAGACTTTCAAACCTTAGGACACCATTGCAGCTAGTGAAGAGGTAAGAAAAGATCTCTTAATAATAACTAGGGTGCAAGAAAAAATAATTCAACATCTACAAGATGATGCAAAGATGAACAGTGTAAGACTAATAGGCATCAAAGAGAAAGAGGTCTGTACAAATGATATAAAAAGAATATGGGAAGCAGTAATAGCAGAAAACTTCCCAAATATGGGGAAACAATTTGACATTCAGTAACTGAAGCATACAGAACTACAAATAACATCAACCCAATTAAAACCACACCCAGATATCAAGATCCCAGAAATTCAGCACAAGAACAGTACACTACAAGCTGCTAGAGAAAAGAAACTGATCACATTTAAAGGAAAGCCTATTAGAATAACAGATTTCTCCTTATAACCCATCAAGTCAAGAAGAGCATGGAGCAAAGTATTGCAAGTCTTGCAAAAAAACAAATTCCAGCCCAGACTGCTATACCCTGCAAAGCTCTCTTTCAAGGTCAATGGACAAAGAACAATAAAAGAATTTCACGATGACAAAGCCAACCATGCATAGTTTACTAAAAGATATTCTAGAGAAGGATCAAAATGACCACAACTCCATGAAGGAGAATGGAAAGAACCCACAAAATAGGGCAAATAATTAAACACAGGAGAAAAAGACATGTAGAAAAGCAGTCTTTCAACTATTCTTTTATATACAGCAGCAGAATATGTCCATCAGCATCTTCTACAAATGGACTTTCCCTGCACCCCCTGGGTTATGATTCTGTATGCGTCTACAGGGTGGATATCAAGGAAATAGCAGTAGCTCAGTCCCACAAGTGACACCTGGCCACGAGTAAGCACCATGGACACTGTCCGTGTCCACGACGTACTAGAACTTTGTGTGATATCCTATCCCCAAACTGTTAGAAGTCTTGGTTATATTATTTGCCATTCCAGTATTTATGTTATGTTTTATTCTTAGTAATTCTTCACTACCATAGAAACTTTTTCTTAGTTGATATCTTTGTATATATTCACCTATTCGAATACTATGTGAGTACTCTGAATTGATTACAGATTTGTACATATGATACACAACATTCTGGCCTCTAAGTTGGAATCATGATTTGATTTGAATTTGGGAATACTGTTTTGAAATAGTTAATTTAATTGATATTTAATTAATTTTCTGAATATTATTTAATTATACTTTTTGTTTTATGATTCATACTGTATCTCTGACTTACAATCTATAAGACATGATATGATATTTTCTCCTAGTATTAGAAACTTTAAAAAGAAAATATATATATATATATATATATATATATATATACATACACAAGGATACACATATATAGGATAGATATATAGCTACTTCATCCAAGTTCATTGAGAATAAAAGTTTGTAGTAATATTGCTGAGACAAGATATCAGATTTGCACCTTTTCCTCACTAATAACTACTATAAAGACAATATGCATGGTATTAATTATAACCATCTACTAACTTGGTTTTTTTTTTTTTTTTTTTTTTTTGTCTTTTTGAGACAGGGTCTCGCTATGCAGTTGAGGCTGGTCCTGAGCTCACTTTTGGAGCCCAGGCTGGTCTCGAACTCACACCAATCCTCCTGCCTCAGCCTTCTGAGTGCTGGGATTACAGGGGTGCGCCACCACGCCCGGCCTTACTAACTTGTTTTGAAACTGTTTCATTGCTATTTTCTTTTTTCTCATTAAAATGAATTTTAAAAATATGAAATATTAAAAAATAATTTAAATTATAATATCTTTAAAAAAAGAATTCTTGTACCCTTATAGCCTAATCTATGTTATCTCATGACCTCATATTTTCATGTTCATAGATATTCAATATCATGGTTATTTTAAAAGTTATAAATATTCAGACTATGTCCACAGTCATCATTACCTAATAATGAATACAATTAAAGGCTAGTTTCATTTAGTGGTTATACTGATCTGCTATAATATGTGCTGCTTCTGTGTGATATAGAGTCATAGCCTAGAAATAATGATTTTAAAATATTTTTTTAAAAAAGGAATACAGAGATTTTCTTCATTATAAAAGCAATTCCAATATTATAGACTCAAATACAGTTTTGCACATACTTCTAAGGTACAGACCAAAGGTTCCACCAACAAAAGAACCCTTTAAGTGGTTATCATTTTTCATGTTATATGTGAAGTTATTTTAAAACTTACAAAACCTAGGAAAGTTTTGAAGTGCTTTGCCAATTTCATAATAGAAATGGGAAAGCTGACACTAAATATGAGAATAAAAAGAGCTGAAACAATAGAAGATGGAGGGGCTGGGGAGATAGCTCCATGGCACAAGTGCCTGTCTGGCAAGTGCAAAGTCGTGAGTTTGAACCCTGGTCCCACGAAAAAAACAACAGAAGATAGAAATTGAGACATTCACAAAAAAGAAAAGTGTTTTATTATGCACCAAAGAGAATATACAACTTCATTTCTTTCACACTCTCCCTCATTATCAAATTTAGGAAATAGAGAAATCATTTACCCAAACACCTATAAACCACTGAACAACACCCTTGCTTCAAAGCAGAACTTAATCCTAAAGAAAAGAAAATACATAACTGTAGCTTTCAGTATATGGGATCAATCAACATCAAAGATCCCAAGAGCACAGTCTTGGGAAAAGTTCAGTAGTTACAACTAGTGAGGTACACCTCTTTTTGGTTTGCAAAAGATAAACTGTCCAAGTCAACAAGTGAATCAATGTTTTTCTATTAGTCCTATTGTATCCAGGTCACTGGGAAATTATGATTTAAACTAGAATGGGTCTTACACCCAAAATAAACTCACAAACTGTAACTTTAGTTCCCTTTGCCTCTAAAGTTCCAGTAGAAGTTGCACACTTACAAACACTCACCCTCTTAATGTTAACACTATAAATGATTGAGGAGAAAAATCAGAGGCAACTTCAAAAAGGTAAGAAGCCTGGCTCATCTTTTCCCATTTAACTTACCTATACATAGTACCATAGGCAATAACTACTTACCGAGCTTTCAATAATTCACTGGCATATATGTGAGTAATAAGCACATCATATTTGTTGCTTAGTAAGATTTAAATGACAAGGCGTAATTTGAGAACACAAACTTCCAAGTTCCAATGCCCTAACGTGACAGATGACAGGAGCTCGTCAGGTGTGAGCACCTTGGGAGGGCAATGCCCGCAAGCCCTGCTATAGCTGTGAGCTAGCAATGCCTTACTCTCTCCTCTTAAGGCTCTTCATAGAAAGCATAGCACAGTCCTCAGTCATGGCTTTGCACTTAGGCTTTAGATCTGTGCCAGATCTTAAAACTCAAGAACAAAAATTACGACATTGACAGTTTTAGATCTATGACTTCATATAAATCAGTTTCATCTAAGAGAAAACTGCAATGAAGACCCTGCTAAAATTTTATACCAAAGGATAATTCATAATGCTTCATTCCAAAGTAACAGAATGCATTTTCCCAAGAGATATATTAAAAACAGGTGTGGCTTTCTTAAAAAAAAAAAAAAAAAAAAAAACTTTCTCTGTCATAAATTTTAAAACTCACAATAAATAGTCTTTCCATCTCAGACTTTAAAAAATCATTTTCCTTTTTTAAGGAAAATCATGATGAGAAAACTCAGTAAAATTTCTGCAAATAATACATAACAAAGATGAGGGAGGGAGAAAAACATAGCCAGCATCCAGCCAAAAAGACTAACAAGGAAAAAAATGAACATTTTCAAAGGTATTTTGGAACCTTATTCCAGCTACCTCTGTGCTAAGCTCTTTCTTCCTCCCCAAATACGTCACCTAACTGTCTGTCAGAATAACTCTTGCCCATTCTACCTGATCACACTCGCAGGCTGCAGCTTTGCCTGGATTCACTTCTCAGTGACAAGCTGCTCACAGAGCACCTATTGAGACGAGTATGATCATCTGCTGCTCTTTCCTTTCTTCCTTGCAGGGCATTTTGCTGTCCATCAGGAGACGTAATTAATGGGTTTATTATGTAGAAAAGCAACGTGGCATCAGTTTGCTGTCTGATTTGAATAGCTCCTATCAGCTCTTCATTCATGCCAAGTACGATCACTGTCCAGAGATATGATGAAGCTGTACTTCCTTTTGGATTTTTCCCTCATTATTCAAATGCCACTGCACTAGAACTATGTGTCACAGAAACATAAGGAGGACAGAAGAAATCCCTTCACCCTCTGCAGACAGGGAGCTGATGGACTGAAAAGTAGGTAAGGAGAAAACCAATGGAAACAAGAGGATACAAGAGAACATCCACACTTGTGGTTCAGATAAGAATTCTAAAGCAGCACAATTTGGGAGTATGTGTTATTCTGAAATATGGACAAGCAGAACTTTTCCAGAGGGTAAAACATCTATAGAAACAACCAGGATTTCTCTCTGCTGAAACATTCAATGAATTTTTAATAAATTCTGAATACCGTGGTCAGATCAACTGCTACTATCTGTTAAAGACAAATTCATCCTTCAATTTCTATAATCCTATCCAAATGGATCTTCATCTGTCCCATGCTGTCCTAGCATCGGTCCATGCTATGGGATTATCAGGATTACAGACAGAGGCAGTGCAAGAAATAAGATGCACTGGTAGAAGCAAGCACCAAAGGAGAGTAGAGGAGGCATTTCTGGGATCAAAGCTGCCTGTTTCCAGCCAGAGTTCAAATTACTGAACTTCGAACCAACCACTGCCAGGTAAGATTTAATTTTACAACATTAATTTATGGCTTGACTACAGAAATTAAATCTGCTGTTGCTATGAATGAGTCGGTTCCAGTTTCCTGTGCTTCTTCCCTAAGCTGCTTGAAGATTTAAGCCTTCTGAGGTAAACACTTATTTCTACTGCCTAAACAAATCATTCATAACTAACACAATAAAACATCCCCAAATCCTATTCAATTTGCACTGTATTAATCCCATGTTCATCTTCATTTTTTAAAATCCCAGTTTTGTTTACCTAGTAGCTTGAAAAAAGTGCAGGGAGACAGATACAGTGCCTAAGAAAGCCATTCACAGATGCTTTTTACCATGCATTTAAAAGAACTTTGTTCCCTAGGGCACTTGGCAAAACAAAAAAAACAATTAATGAGCACTTTTAATATAACTGCTAATGTACCAAAAAAAAAAGGCTCAATGGCTGATTTTTATTTTTAGGGGGAAAAAAACCTGTGATATCACACTCATTCACACTAGAGAGAAAAATATCTCTAGTAAACTAACACTACTAACATGAGGCCATAATACCCTAACAATACTGGGCTATTGTTTAACAGATTATATAGGACCCTTTTCTGATTTAACAACAAAACAAAAAAGTGTTTGGTATTTAAACCTCTGAAGCTTTAATACAGTTCAATGGCCCAAACCATACAATGAAAAGAACTACGGAAGCTATCAAAGAATTTCAAAGTGCCTTTCAGAAATTCCCTAGAAATCACTTTATACTGAGCCTTCTGCAGAGAACATTATGTAAGAAAAGAGAGGAGAGAAAGAGAGGGAGACAGGGAGAGAAGGCCAGACTTCTTTTACCTGGTGATATTTTAATTCCCTATATAAAATATAATTTTTACAAAAGTTCAGTTGAAAAAGTTAGGTTAATATTATAGCGTTGTCATATGCCCTACAATAAACAATCATGTTTCTATTATCGTAAAAGGGAGACCACAGGGGGAAAATCATGCCTAATTACAGAGATACTACGATACCAGGAAAATTATAAAGAATAATTACTTAATGACGGTCCTTTAAAAAATCAAATTTGAATTTTTTTCTTCCATTTCACTGAATTCTTTCCTATTTTCAAATTTTAGTTAAGACAGTGAAATACACAATCTCCTCACTCTTTTCAAGGCAGTCTATAAATAACCTTAAATACCATGAATCCTTTGCACCTAAGTGATTACAGAAATTCACCTGCCATTTTCCACTACCACAAGAAAGCAGTAATTTAATATGAGCAGTGACTATATACTTTACCAATTTGTTGCACAGAAAAAGAAATACAGAAATTTCAAAAATATTATTTATATACAAACTATAACTAAACATGTTCATTTTTCTTATCTATGGGACTTATCTGAACCTTTAATAGTTTTTCATCTGTTTCTTCCTTATTGTGATATATGTTACAACTTGTACATATTTCAAAAATATGCATATGATTTAAGTGGAAAATACTGATCGCTCAAATCATAATTAGAATTATTTTTATTTAACTTAGGCAAACGGAGATGTACAGCATTAGGTTCAGTTTTCTTTTAATAACCAGAATTAAAGGGAACATGAAATAGCACTGTTGAAGTCTTCTGGATCTTCTCACTGTGATGTAAACACAGACCGCAGCCCCAGCAGCTGTAGACTTCCCCTCCCCAGGTTTCTCCAATGACAAGCAGGGGGCGAAGTGATGCAACCCTACCCCCAGCCTAGACCCTGTTGGCATCATCCTTCATTTTCTTCCCTATCAAAATCCAGGCTAACAAAATAGTCCATTCTGAGAAATAATCATTGCTGCTTCAACAAAGGTTTTCAAATAAATATCTTGGAATAACTTGGAATAATCTACACTGTCTTCTTTTTGGAAAAAAAAAAAATGAAACAGCAGCCAATTTTTAATACATTATTTATCAATGTGCTAAAAAGTTGAAAACTCCTCTCACTTCAGTACCCTGTGGATAAATCTAGAGGGTACCTTAGGCCAATATCTAAAGATTTGGTTTATTTATGGTAGTTTTTCCCTGGTTTCAGCAGATTTAATAAGATTCTGAAAGTTCTTGGGAAGTATTTCAATGACTGTCTCTATAATTTAGAATATACTGTATTCACCCATCATATGAAAGTATTATATTGTAAAAGTAATATGATTGTGTGTTTGTTTCCTTCATAGAAACATTTTGGTTACTAAATCCTTCTAATGAAATTATTACCATATATCCTTAAATTCTGATCACCTTGCGCCATCCAAAAGCTTTAAATTTTTTATTTAAACAGCAATCTTTAAAAAGTCATTCTGTCTGAAAAAAAAAAAAAAAGTCATTCTGTCTGAAATATGCACTAAAACTTTAGAAACAACTATACTAAAATTCATTCTTATGTATTAACACAATATATTTAAAACATATAGTATCATTTATAGTCACAACTTTCAAATGCTTACTTAAATTTTTAAAAGAATTTTTCATTCCATATAATCAAAGTACTTTAAGCTTAATTCAGCAGGATATTTATATTATCCAGAGTAACTGTTGCTTATTATGGTTAATTTTCTTTTAGTGATCAAATTTGAATAAGAATGTAGTTCATCATGAAGATTCACTTTCCTGGGTTTTCCCTGCTGGTAGAAATAATCCTCAGCTTGTGACTTCACAGTGGAGGAAGGGGCTCTGGTATCAAACAGATGATTACAACCTTTCAATGGGAACTGCCTACACAAGAGATGTGGGCACTATTATTCCAAGTCCTATCATAGACACTGAGATAGATGAATGGCAGCAACTCAGTTAGTGAAAGATGCCTTTATTGCAGTTGTCACTTGTTAGCATCAACTGTTAAAAATAAAGCTGTAAGCTCACATTTACTTCGTTAATAACTTAAAAGAACACACTAATTTTGCAGATAAGGATAAAATGAAAGTAAGGGAAAGGTCAGTAAGCAGAAAAGAAAGCTAGAGAACCATAGAATAGGTACAAAATTCAACCTTGATTCAATTACAGTAAAAATGGTGACACTCAGAAAGTTGAGAAAAATTATCACTACATCCCAAATGGGAGTGATGTCATTCAATAAGAGACTACAAAGTATAGATTATAAAGTGAACCGGTAACACAAATTAGTTAGTGACAGAGAAACAGTACAATATGAGGGCAGGGAGGAAGCTGGCTAAACACTTCAAGAGATCATAAATTCAAAAAAGAGGAATTATTAAATCACAAAACTATGCACCATAAGTCTTTACAAAAATTTACAAAAAATAGTGAGTTAGGATTCTTAAATCCTAACTCAACAAAGGCAACAAAACTGAAAGAGCCTCTTACTAACACACACGTATCGATCGTTTTTCCTCCTTTTATTATCTGTGTTCTATAGCTAGCTGCCGAAGTACAAAGCAGATTGACCATATACTCTGGTTTCTCTTCAGATCATATAAATCTTTCGCCTTTTACAAAGCAGATTGACCAATCCTTTGAACATAGATGCAGTCTATCCTTAGATTACTGGCAACAGCCCCATTTCAAAAACACAGTCATATGTAACAGTCTTTTAGGCCCAGAATGTATATAAATATTATATACAAAAAAATACCACCACACAACACATAATTATAAGCCAAGCTGGAATCTCATTATCGAAAGTTACACAGTTTGCTTTATTTACTCCTGTGTACTGGTAATTACACAATTACTCTATTATTTAGCAGTTTTTAAAGACCAACATCTTTCATTGTTCAAATGGTGTTGGTAATACCAGCAAAATAACCCAAGAATCTGGGCCAATCAGAAAACATTTTGTATAGATTTATCATTAAATGTCCTATTTCTGTCATCAGGGCATGTTCCTATTTACTGATTACACAGAAATGTAAGTAGGGACAATAGTCAGTTCAGTACCCCAATATAATCAGCTCACTTACCCCAATATATATCAAATAAAACATAAAGTTGTCAGAACTAATCTGTAGATGTAATGAATGAATGTTGACATGTATCCTAAAAGATATTTTCAAGTGCGATTAAACAGGCAGAAAAACAAAGCTCCTAGAATATGCCTCAGTTTTACTTCACTGCTAGTGGGCAAGTAAGTCAACCACAAAGAAGTCTCAATGTAGGGGCCTGGAGCAGTCATAGTGAAGTAATAGCTATGAAAAGATTGTTCCCGTTAAGATACTGTATCATGAGTTGTGCAAATGCAGGATAGCAAATTTATCCCTTATGTTTTTGCTGTACTCAACACAGAAATCTCATTTACATATATCTTGTTCAGCAGGATCCAAGTTGGTCTTAACTATTAAAAAGTGACTACAAAAGAATTTGGATAAACACTTTGAAAAAGAAATTAAAAGACACTAGAATCAGTTTTCTAGTAAAAAATTAAAGAAACTGACACATTATTTTCCCTTTTCTTTCTTCCCCTCAGAACCTGTGCCAGTAACTAAGTCAAATCTCCTTTCAAACTCTGATGGTGAAAGGCAAAAGGAAAGAAAGAAAAAAAAAAAAAAGTTAAGATAAGTTAAGATAGTTATACACTGCTAGTTTCTCAGTTCATTGAAAGGTTTGTTAATATTCTTTGGGAAAGGTATCTTACATCTTATACTCTGAAGATAACAATATGCAATGCATTAATTATTGCTAGTCGATTATCTTGTTTTGAAATTCTATTTTGTTTTCCTCTTTAAAACTTAAAAAAAAAAAAAAAACTTTCAAGTCTGGGAATCACAACACTACCCATGATCTTCAAGTTTTCTTATTAGTTAAATTCATGCCAACCATGGTGATATCATCAAAAGTAGGGGCACAGGAGAAAACCTTAGCTATCCTTTGTCCTATACGATACAAAGTAAAGCAAATGCAGGGTTGTAATATGTTGGCACTGCTCTGATGTATCCACCTAGAGGGACAGAGTCAGCCACAATCTTGGGATGCTCAGGCAGTGTGAGGACAAACACTGCTGGTGTGCACAATTCAAAATTGTTGAGCTTTGCCATCCTGTAAATATTTGTCAAGGTTACATTCTTTCAAGCAAGGTCTTAGATTAAATGTCAAGGTACAAAAGCATAGGAAAGCAGATCTGCCCTGGCTAGGTGAAGACAGCCAGCAGCCTGCAAGCCCCTACCCCTAACCCCTCAGCCCATCTCACCTATGATCTCTCTGGACATCTCATACACTGCCTCCTAAGGTCTCATACACTGCCTCCTAAGGTCTTTATAAATCTGCCATACAGATTTACAAAGGTATTCTACATCTGCACACATGCTTTTCGTTGCACATAGTCACTGCCACAGACTAACCCAAATTCCCAGCAAGTAATAGTAGTTTCTGGCCCAAGAGGGCATGGGTTGCAAAAACAGCACCGTGCAAGCAGGCATGATACTTCATGATTCTTTCGTTGCCTCAACAGTGACCAACCAAGACATAGGGATCAAATAAGTTACAAGCTGATTTTCCAAAAGGGCTAAACATCTATAATTTGGGTCACAATGTGCTACAAATAGCCAAACTGAATGAAATCTCAGAAAACTGTATCATTTATAATCAAGACACAGAAATGAAACAGAATGTGTCACAAAAAATAGTACTCAAAATAAAATTTGAAAATCAAGGGAATTTAATTGTTGAACAACAAGCAGGACCATCTTATATTGTCCTCACTTAATAACATTGTGTCCAACGTTTTAATTGTCTTCAGCTATTCGAGGGCCATGCACCATTCTGCAATGTGTTACAACTCAGAGTAAAAGCTAAAGCATTTAAACTTGAACTTTCGTGTATACCTAAATGTTTTAACAGAGCACTGCAGATAAAGCTGATTTTAAAAAAAGAAATGTGATTTATTAAAAAAAAAAAAACTACATGTTTGAGTTACTATATTGTGATATGCTGCCAATAACCAGTATCCTCTAGCAGTACTACTCAGTAAGGATTCTTTTAACTATTACTCCAAAATCTGAACTGAAATGTTTGTCCCCCAATACTTAAGACTGTATCTATTTTATTATGTACTGTTTCAAACAGACAACCAACATCTATCTTACTACCTACCTATTTAGCTTTAACAAGTACCTGAGTGTGCCATTCTTGCATTAGATTTATTTATTATTTGAGACAGAGTCCAGCTACATAACAGCTGGGCCTCAAACCTGAGACCCTCCTGCCTCGGCGTTCTGAGCCTGTCTTCACAAGCACACTCCACTGCAGCAGGTCTTTTTCCACAGAGCCTTTTCTGAGTTTAATCCCCATCACTTCATTTTGAGACAAGGTGCCCAGGTCAGGCCTAGCCCTAAAACACTCCTCCCTCAGCCCCCAAAGTGCCAGTCACAAGTCTATGCCCAGCACAACAGGGTTTTTTTTTTTTTTTTTTTAAAGCCCTTTCCATAAATAGATCCATGAAGAAAAACTCAATAGACAACACATCTTTACCCAACTAGTATATATTACGAGCAGGCTATAATTTATATGTTACCGTGGTCTTTAAGGATTAAAGCACCTTTGGTGGCCATAACTATGTGACTTTCTCCATTACAAATACTTTAAATAAATATAAATACTAAGAGCAAGACAGAGAATTTTTTAAAATAAACACATTCCATATGCTTTGCCAGTGTCAGGTGTGCAGCTGAACTGTGGAAATAAGTATCTTAGACAGCAGAATCACAGGCTACTTTCTGCTTCTATACCATCTCCTTCTGCCTTTTAGCAGCCTTCCCATGGTATAGTGTACCCTGGACAGAAGTAAAATAATCAACATTACAGGGACTTCTGAGTAAGAAACCAGCTCCCAACAATGATTTCTTACATGGAATGAGATATCTAAACTCATGGGCACAACAATATAAAGTAATACCTTGTACAAAAAAATATTATTTGGCTGAAATTGGTACCAAGGAACTAGCAAGACTGGAAGTATCTGTCTCCTCACTATAATAACAGCATATCCACCCACAGCCTTTTTAGAAACAACATAAGCAGCAGCCACTATTGCTACTTTATTTTGTGCATGTGACAGGGGCTAGTCTTCAGAATCTCTATGGAGAACTAATTCCATGACCCTCCCCTAGACTTTTTCTCACATATTGCAGCCACAGAAAGACCACCTCATCAAATTTTTTAAATGCAAAAGATGAGACAGATTCAAATAAGTTCTGTTCTCATTACCTGCTACCTACTCTCCCTTATCCCTATTCACAAGCACGTAAAACTGTACGTATCCTAACAAATTCCAATTTTGTACAATCATATTGTCTTATTAGGAGGCTCTGACAGCATCCTCAGACTCAGGCTGCTACATTCCAGCCCACGCACTTCAGTGAACACAAGTTGCATATATTCTGTCTCCTTCAAGGACTCCCAAAAAGACAAGATGGCCAATGCACACATTTCTTCTCATTATGACCCTATACCTACATCTGTGAAATTTTGAGCCTTAACATTCTTTGTCTGTTACTATATATGGAAATCATGAACTCTGTTACTGTTAAGTTTCTTGGGGCAAGTTAATCCTTACTGTTGAAGCAACTAGGTTTAAGTTACACAGGACCTGATTTCACTATTCTTATTTAGAGCTAAAATTAGAACCCAGAAACAACAAATCAAAATACAGAAAAAAAAATCTCTCTCCAGCCAGAGACCCAGTACACCGAACATCAGAACAAAGTGGCACTTGCTGCTTACCAACAGTTCGTGGGCACCCTCTGCACATGTTATGGTTCAAACTATGGCAAATCTACAGCAGACATGGAAGGGCTTCCAGGAGATGTCAAGAAGGAAAATTGCCTTAAAAATTAAACATGAAAATCACTTTGCACAAATTGATTCATAAGGGGTTTGAGAAAAACAAAAATCAGCCTGTTTCCCCCTATCCTGTGGATATTAGATATTGGGATATAAAACACAAATACAGTAAGCCATTCAGTAATGTTTATACTTATCCTGAAGTTCCAAGTCTCAAGAACAAATATAAAGAATGAACACAAAAAGAGATGTATGACCATGCCAAGCAAGAGCATGAAATGGAAGAAGAACAAGAGAGACCAAAACAAGGCAAGAGATGGTACCTACTGATGTAGGTAGTACCCTAGGCCACTTCTTCACCCAGTCTAGACCTATTTAAGAACTATATACCTCAAAATATTCCAAATTTTAAATCTAAAAAAAAAAAAATCACCCAGATCCAAATGGGTGTCGGCTGCTTGATTTAGAGAATGTGCTATGAACCTACAGAAAATATTCTTATTTGAGTCACTCATCTCCAGAAAGTACCCTGGTCTTAGCTACAAATAACCTACATGAGTTTCAGTGTCTCCATCTGAAAAGTAAAGATGCAGACCAAGTCTGCAAATCTAAGATTGTTTTCAAGATGAACATACTGTGATGTTCTAAAGAATGAGGAAAACAACATCAACAGTTCATCACACACCAATCTCACTCAGCACAGAGAAGTTTGACACCCTCACAAATCTTAAATGGTACCTGAGAGAAGCAACAGGTACCTCTAGTGATCAAGAAAAAAGCAATATAAGCTGGACATGGTGGTGCACCCTCAGCACTGAGAGATGGAGGCAGGAGAATCACCATGACTTCCAGGCCAGTCTGGGCTACATAAGCAAGTTCTAGGCCAGCTCGCACTATATAGTGAGACCTTCTCTCAAAAAACAGACAAACAAAAAAAGGAACACATGTGTAACTGTACATTTTTCTTCTTTTTATCAACTGCTGGTCATTGTAGTATCAGTAGCAATGCAAAAAGTTGAAGATTGGTATTAGAAGAAACTGTTCAAGTAAACCTTAACTTATTCTACTTGTAAATTCAATATGTAATGATAGTTCTTAATTGTCAACGCTGAGTTTCCAAATAAATATCAACTCATATTTTCACTATGATTTTTGATTCCAAAGGAAAATAAAAGCATAAGGATAACAGGAGAGAAGATTTAAGATACTTTTGTTCCATCAGTGCTGTTTTTCCAAATGATCCCACAGTATCCTTAGTACAGCTCATAGCACCAAAGCAGAACAGAGATGAAGTGCAACGAAATCAAACATGCGCTGTTGAAAACATATTGTTTTAAAGTTACATCAGGAGCATCAAGTTTTTATTTAGAAATTATACTGTATAGCTGACAGACATGCATACTCCCACACAGATTGGATTCAATACCTTTTGTTCATATCAAACCTTTCAAGAATCAGACATTGTTGGCATAGCTCAACAAAGATTCTATGGAACCTCTTGCTTTGCTTGTGTGAAGATGTCCACATACAGTCCCCTCATGTATGCTCCAAATGTACTACCTCCCAGGCAACATTCCCTCTGATTGCTCCTTGTGGGCTGATGGCTGTATATAAAATCAGCATGAATTAGGAATACTAACTACACATGAATGTTTCCTGCAAGCAGTGCCTGAGAACACACAAAGCTTAATGAGTACATAAAATCTTGCGCCTGAAATAGTACTCATGTACCTAAACAGGAATCAAAATAGAGTAACAGAAAAAGAAAGTCAAAGTCTAATAATAAACTTCCTTCCTCTTCCATTTGGCCCATTTATCATCTGTACACAGAGAGGGCCAAAAATTACACTCTTCTCTAAGTAAAGATACTAAGCTTACTATTTCCCAAATCCCATTTCCACTCCCTTTCATTTTGTTGGAAAATTATTAACTCATAATACCATTCTACCTTCAAAATTTAATAGGAAAAACATAGCTCTCACATAGCTTAACCTAACTTAAAAAAAAAAAAAAAAATGATCTCACTAGAGTCTCTAGTCAAAAGGATTCAAACATAAGATTAGAAATACTTCATAAGCAAGTATTTTTTGGTTTAAAACTAGGGATCACAGGTGGAAAATCTGCTGTGCTTATACTGTTTATGTATGAATATATACAATGCCAACTTCCTCCAGGCTCTCACAAGCCTCGGAAGCAGTTCCTCTTGATTTTCTCTTAAAACTGTGTGGAGACATCTAAATATGAAAAATATTAGGAACAATGAAAGCCTTATCAATTTTTCTTAAAAAATGATGCAGATGAATTTCATTTAACTTTCAGCATACACAGATTATAACACATAATTTTCTTGCTTGAGTTAATAATTATCAGCAGTCAAGAAAACATCACTTCCATATTAGAGCTCCTGAGTGCCTCTATCATAAATCAGATAGCTGAAATAAGCCCATATTTTGTTTCCCAGACTTTTCAGTTTAAATGAAACAAGCAGCAATAAGAGAAATTTTCCATTGTGATGACCAGATCAAAGGACACCAAACTATTACCAATTTTTTGGAAATAGGCAAAAGCTACGCATAGTGGAGCACACCTCAAATCCCAGCACCCTGGAGGCTGAAGCAGGAAGCTATCATAAATTCAGAGCCAGACTAAATGCCATGGTGAGCTACTATTTTTAAAAAAACAACATAAATAAATAAATAAATAAATAAATAACAATAATAAGTATTTAATCATTATAGCTTGGTCTTTTGTCTAGAGCAATTCTTGACAGTTGGCTCTGCTCAACCTGTAAGAAAAAAAGAACATTTACACAGCCTCAAAATATTTCACCCCAAGATTTATTTACTATTCTTAACACACACCTACAAACTTCCCTATTCTAATCTTTCAGTAAATGACGCTTAATTCCTATCTCCTTGAGTGTGGCTGGGACTTTACTGATTCATATCTAATGAACAAAGAATAGGAAGACAAAGGTAGGAACTTTGCAATGATAAGTATCATATTAACTAAGTGATCAAAGCATCATTAGTAACAGTCATGAAAACACCCTATGTCCATGGATATGGTCCAGCAAAAAAGGCTCAGCTCCTCAGAAATTCAGAATCAAGCTCATCATGAGAAAACATCAGAATATCCCAAACTGAGAGACAGTCAAGGGTTAAGTTCAGAAAGAACTCAGAAACTCACAAATTAGTGGAGACTATGAAGGTGAGGTCAAAAGGGGCAACATGGAATCTTGGGTTGGGAGGCAAAAAGGACATCACCGGAAAAAAAAAAAAAAAAAAACAGAGAAATTCAAGTGAGGTCTAAAGTGTGCCAAAGTTCATTTCTTAATCTTGATATATATAATATGGTTGTATAAAGCACTGACATTAGAAGGAAGTAGATAAAGGGTATGTGGGAAGTTTGTACTATCTTTGCAACTCTTTCAAAAAATCTAAAATATATTCAGAAAGAAAAAAGTTCTAAATAAGCAATTGGGCCTTGGTATTAATCTATCCATAATCTGGTTCTATAAACCCAACCACATTCCTCAAGATTCATTCAAGACTACCTTCTTGAGATTAAAGGTTTTTAAAAGGAGACGAGCTTGAGTAGCAAATGTATAAACTTCTGCATTTGTTTGTTTTTCTAGAGCGTTTCATTAAATTGCCTGGGCTGGCCTCAAGCAATCTCAGCCTCCCAAGTAGCTGAACCTGTAGGTGCATATCACAGTGCCAGTTCACACAGACTTTTGATTCAGTACATCAGAACTATATAAAATAATTCACTCAGCAACCAACCTTTAGAACTAAGAACCAGACACTAACTACTATATCATATATTTAAGATAAAAAGCTCTACACTCAACAGACACACAACCTGGTGTCAGTAGTTCACAAGCAGTAGGCTCAGAAAGGCTCCCTCATTGTTATAAAGAGAACTGCAGGCTGTCTCCATTGTACCATAGCACTCTGTACCTTCTGTATGTTTGTTCGTGTCCCTATTTGCATCACCTCTCAAGTGACGATACCCAAGAACCACGCTAGGTCTGAGATTTTCTTCATCCATAAGATTGTAAGTTGGCCTGTTACTGTCTCATGGGTGCTGACAGAAGACACAACATACTTGGATTGGAAACAAAGAATTTTATATTCATGGCAAAAGGAGCAGTGAAAACTTTGTGTTCCTTTTCAGAGGTTCCTAATTGGCCCCTGAAGCCCCAAGGGATCACTCAGTGAATTCAATGAGGATGCTGGCACATGCTGTGAATTATGCTACAGAAAAGGGAGCACTGAGCTGAGACCATAACTCACTGCTTAAAGAGAAAGGAAGCAAGTTTAGCTTTGTCTGGCAAAGCTGCTATACCACCATCCTTCTTAGTTGCTGACTTGAAACACAATGATGAGAAACAAAGAGAGGCCTGAGCCTGGTATTCTTGATGTACGCAGCAAGAACATGCAGGCTCATAACAGATTAACTCTCCCAATAATATTCTTAAAGGCAAGGAATGTACTGTAGGTATTGCTCTACTCTGGGCACCTGGCATGATGCAAGATTAAATCTGGCTCCTTAAGCATTTTGTAATTGATTATGGGCCAGAAACCCTACTGGAAAGTACTGTTCTCAGTCTTGCAATCATGTACACATTCACTTAATCTCTTTAAACTCCATTTTCTTAATTTCTAGGAATTGTTCAATAACCAAAGCTCAAGAAATGTTCAATGAATAAATATATGTAAGGATTCTTCTCTCTCTCAATCTAAATGTTTCCACAATTCTCTAAACATAGCATGCCAGAAAGCCCAGGTGCTTAACCATTTCTCTCAGATCTGACTCATATAGGCAAATTTAGAATTCAATTAAGTTATCTAAATTATCCATAATCTCATTTCATTGTAAATTTTCAAAAAGATTAAACAAACAGAAGGCAACAGGCTCTACGCAGAATTTTAAAGATAAATACTAAAACCATGTTAATTACCTGCTTAGTCAACACAATAGATAAATAAAACAAAGTTTCTAAAACTACGATTTTAAACTATTAACAATATCATTATTGAAGACCAGATATTTCTCTACACATGCAAGACACAGGATTTAGTACCTGAGGCCCTTTCACAAGAAACAAGCACACAAGTAAAGTACAGTTCTAATTTTCTAAGAGGAATTCTCACTAGATTATGAAAACCACTATGTTGGGGCCCGGCAGGAATGCTCAGTGGTCTAAAGCACCTGCTAGTGAAAGCTTGGGTGGCTTCAGGGACCGCGGTTCAATCCCCGGCACCACATGCTCCCCCAGCCCTGCCCTTGGGGTGGGCTGAGCTGGCCATAAAAATGAGTGAATAAACAAACAAAGGTTCTGAAACAAGAAAAAAATAAATAAATAAAAATTTAAAAATTAAAAAAAAAAAAGAAAACCACTATGTTGACGACTTCACTATTCTTTTACAGATATACATACACTTTGTCACTAAACTAAGTAGTTTGTATTGTCATTTTATTAGCATTAAATCCATTATTAAGCCACTCAGAACTCTGTGGTATGCTCACAGCAAATCACAAGGCATTGTTTCTATTCCATTTCAGGTCTGACAATGTCACTAAAAGCATCGAAGTATTTTACACAAAATTTCTTCTTTTGCGTATATCACTCAGACATATCTGAAGCCTTCTTCAGTTAATACACTAATAATAATTTATGTTTTGTCTTAACCAAAAGGATGGCTAGGAGCTGGGCGTGGTGGCTCACGCCTGTAATCCCAGCACTTGGGAGGCTGAGGCAGGAAGATCGTTGTGAGTTCGAGACCAGCCTGGGCTACAAAAGTGAGCTCAAAGCCAGCCTGAACTGCACAGTGAGACCCTGTCTCAAAAAGCAAGGAAAAAAAAAAAAAAAAAAAGGATGGCTAGGGCCAGCCAAATAGCTCAGCAGATTAAAGTGCCTGATTCAATCCCCAACATGCTGTGTCAGCCCTGCCTGGGCATGATGGTGTGAGCTTAGAATTCCAGCTCTTGAGAGGCTGAACACAGGTGGATCACTAGAGTCTGAAACCCTGTAGACTCTGTAGACACTTACTAAAATAAAAAAAAAAATAATAATAAATAAAAATAAATTTTAAAAAATAAGGAAAAAAAAAAAAAGAAGAAGAAGAATGTACAGCCATCAGGCAATCTCTTGTTTCAACAGTTTGGATGAAATAGATAGACTTGCAGACCCAGAGATGACCCCTGACCTCTGAACACCCTTTTCCCTCCTCTCTACCTGAGCCTCTGTGACCATCTCCTTGTTTCTCCTCTTTGTGTCAGATTAGCTAATCCACAAGGACCCTTGTACATGTGCATGTGTGTTTAGCACTTTATCTCTGACCAACCATGAGCTGTATTCCACCAATATTACATGAGCTCACTATTACCTGTGCAGTCAGCCTGTGTCTCTGGTCTGTCCCTTTCTACTTCTATTTGAACTGCAATAGAGTGGCCCCAGAAAGCAGGACCACTTCTTTCATTAACTAGTGAACAAACACAAGAGTCCCAAAACTGCCTGAAGATTCAAAACAAGCTGTGCATGCAGGAACTGCTCTAAATGAGTGGCATCACATCCTGACTGCCTAGAAATTGGCCTACTCCACAGAAAACCCTGAACCAGGCGCTGCTGGATATATTCAGTCTGGGTCCTGCTCTCATACAGCCCCATATTTATACTTCTAAAGCAGTGCTGCGAACCTTTTAAACTTTCAATGATAACTAACAGCTGGCTGTGACATGAACACCATAGACTTGCCACCACTGTTCTAAAGAAAAACTTCCTAGACAGGAGGGCAACCACTGGTTATCCACGGGCCAACCCTCAGGGAACGTCAGGCAAGTCCTCCTCAAAAGGCTCACCCCAAACTCTGTAGGAAACAGGAGCACACTGCACCTCCATCCTCAGAGCTTTTGCCATTTTCTGCCTCCAGGTCAAAGGCAACTGCTTAACCAACCATAAAGCCCTGTCGAAGCTAAGATGCACACCAAGTATAAACAATAAAACTTCTTCCCGCAGAAACAAAAGTATGCATCTTACATAGCATATACAGTACACACAGATTTTCACAAATATCAAGGTGTAACCACTCTTTTCATTCTATCTTCACACCCCTATATTTGAGTTTACTATCATGGTGATGTTCTTCTAATAATTTTTCCCTTCACAAATTTAAGTCACCAAAATAATATTTTAATTGGTGATAGATTTTGATCTGTAGAGTAACTACTGTTAGCATGTTTTGCTTTTGACTTTAATCCTAAAGTTATGATTGCCCTTTTCAAAACTTCTGAATTCAAGTATTTGACATTTTTATATTTGAAAAGATTCTACTTTAATCTTCTTTAAAGACTTTACTACAAAGACTTTTATCCTTCCTAAACAAGTAAGAAATTATCAATTTCCATGTCAGCAAAGCAATGGCCATAAGCATTTACTTGTTCTCCTTCCCAAATGACAATAAACTTTTAAAGAAAACACAGGTCCTTAAGATAACCAGGCAGAAGGGAGACAGCAGCAGTTTGGAAGATCATGCTAGACACTATTTGTAGGGATCCATTGGTCTCACAGTGTGATCCATTCTACCCAGGGAGAATCAGGAATGAGGAAAAGACAGACAAGAGCTGGGTTAGGTGGTGACCCACCTGCCAGGTTGGAAAGATGAGCCCAGGTAATATAGTTTTTATTTATACTTTTATGAAGTTCCAAGACACAAGGTTACCTAGTGACTAATAGCCCACAGTGCCCAGGCAGGAGCTTTTTCTCAAGACTGGGGTAGCTTGACTGCTTTAGGCAATGAGGCATCATCCTGCATTCCCACATAGGAACAATTTCAGCTTCAGCAGCTTACAACAACTACTGAAAAACAACGCTCAAATTTGATGATGCAATATGACACTTATCAACCTAAGAAGCATCTGAAATACAAGATAAACTCAAAAAGATTCATTAATGTTCTCTTCTAAGCAGTAAGAATAATTTAAAATGCAAATTTCTAAAGGGAAAAAGTATTAGAAGAACAGATCAAACCGGATGAAAGGAACTGACCAGACAGCTCAGTGGACTAAGGCACCTGCTTAGGCAAACTCAGAAACCAGGGTTCAATCCCTGGTGTGCCATGCCAGCTCCAATCCTGGGGCATGCGGAGACAGGGTGACTGGGACTGGGCATGGTGGTGCTCTCCTATAATCTCAGTGCTTGGGAGGCTAAACATAGGAGGACCACTATGAATCTGATCTGTGTGGTGAGACGCTGTAGACCCTGTACTAAATACATAAAAAATGAAAATTAAAAAAAAATGGATGAAAGTTGGACTGCTTCTAGAGATAACGATAAAATTCAACAAGCTAAACCGCTAAACATACTTTAATATTAAACAGTAGTAATACTGAACAAATCAAAGGCAGAGCTCATACAATAAAGATAAAAACACCTGTCTTAGTTACTCTTCTCTCATTGCTGAGACAAACACCCAACACTCAAAATGAGGGAAGGAAAGGTTTATTTAGCTCACAGTTACTGGAGGTTTCAGTCCATATTCAACTGGCTCCAAAGCAGACTGGCATATGGCAGAGGGCAACCTTCCATGGCTGTGGGCAGAGAGCTAGAGCCCTGGGAAAACTAGCAGCAGCTCAAGCAGCTAACTTCTCTTCCTTATATTGAAATGCAAATCACCTGCTCCAGGGGAGGAGCAGCACCCATTTCCACAATAATCAATTACAAATTCCAGAAGCAGTCCCATGACAGCATGAGGCTTTGCGGGGACACCTATGCACAAACCAAAATAACAACACAACTCCATATAAATCTAACTATAAAATGTCAGCTAGTAAGTATTAAAAATGATGTAAGCACAGTTCCACTGTATAATATGCCAACTACTGACAGAACCCTTGATGACATAAAAATATTAGAAAATAAAGGTCAAATATTCCAATGAGAAAGACATTACAAAAAGCATACAAGGAACTGATACACACAGCATTTGATACCACTAAATCTCCTAAACAGGTTATAAAGAGCTCAGGTCCTGACCCTTGGTTATTTTTTTTTTCTAAGAATTTTATTTTTTTTTTTTTTCTTGTTTCAGAACTTTTGTTTGTTTGTTTATTTATTTTTATGGCCGGTTCAGCCTGCCCTGATGGCAGGGCTGGCACAGCATGTGGTGCCGGGTATCAAGCTGTGGTCCCTGAAGCCACCTAAGCTTTCCTAAGCAGGCGCTTTAGACCACTGAGCCATCCTGCCGGGCCCCTGACCCTTGGTTATAAGACACACACCACAGACTTAATATTCCTCTTCAAGGAAGATTACTTAAAGAAAAAAAAAAAGAAGAAGAGAGCTAAATCAAAAGCTAGGGCCGGGCGTGGTGGCGCACGCCTGTAATCCCAGCATTCGGGAGACTGAGGCAGGAGGATTGGTGCGAGTTCGAGACCAGCCTGGGCTACAAAAGTGAGCTCAGGACCAGCCTCAACTGCATAGCGAGACCCTGTCTCAAAAAGACAAAAAAAAAAAAAAAAAAAAAAAAAAAAAAAAAAATGCTAGGGATCACTAAGAAGAGGGAGAAGGAGAGGGAGAGGGAGAGGAAAGAGGGAAGAGGGAAGATGGAAGAGAGGGAGAGGGACAAGGAGGAGAGGGAGAGCAAGAGGAGAGCCAGCCACCAGCAAGAAGAAAACTAGGATGGAACTTTCCAGAATGCATTGAGAGGTGGGGAGCAGTGGCTGTTTGACCTGAGTATGGTTTTGCATTCCTTCCTGCCTACACTACCACGGCCCAGCCCACTCATCATCTGTAGAAAATAGTGAAAGAAACAACTTATGATGTTTTGGGGGTCAAACCCAATGCTGCCTAAGAAGAACTATAAAAAGCTCATAGGAAAACTGGCATCGAAGTACCATCCTGATAATGCAAATGAAGGTGAAAAGTTTAAACAGATTTCTCGACCTTACAAAGTTCTCTCTGGTGCCTAGAAAAGGGAATTATATGCCAAAGGAGAACAGGCAATTAAGGAGGGTGGAGCAGGTGGCAGTTTTGGATTCCCCATGGATATCTTTAATATGTTTTTTGGAGGAGGAGGAGGAAGAATGCAGAGAAAAAGAAGAGGTAAAAATGTGGTGCATCAGCTCTCAGTTACCTTAGAAGATTTATATAATGGTCCCACAAGGAAAATGGCTCTGCAAAAGAATGTGATTTGTGACAGATGTGAAGGCTGATGTGGTAAGAAGGGAGCTGTGGAACGCTGTCCCAACTGCTGAGGTACTGGAATGCAAATAAGAATTCATCAGATGTGACCTGGAATGGTTCAGCAAATTCAACACTATGTGGCTTCCACTCTTGACATCACTTCTCATCCAGGTCAAACTGTCAAGCATGGAGACATTAAATGTGTGATAAATGAAGGCATGCCAATTTATCACAGACCGTATGAAAGGGGTCATCTAATTATCGAATTTAAGGTAAACGTTCCTGAAAATGGCTTTTTCTCTCCTGACAAACACTCATTGCTGGAAAAACTCTTACCTGAGAGGAAGGAAGTAGAAGAGACTGATCAACTGGATCAGGTAGAACTGGTGGACTTTGATCCAAATCAGGAAAGATGGCACTGTTATAATGGAGAAGCCTATGAGGATGACAAACATCATCCCAGAGGTGGTGTTCACTGTCACACCTCTTAATGAGGACAATGAATAATGCTCACTGCTGATTAGTAGTAAGTGCACGAAGGACCAGAATCATCATATACTCACTACTCACTATTGTTTTTGTTTCAGTATTTGATTATAGTAGTGTTTTAAAAGTTAAATGAAGAATAAAC
>PVJA010022597.1:0-34047 GCA_004027025.1 Myocastor coypus | reverse complement strand
AGACTTCTTAATTGTTGTTATGCCTAACCAATGCAGTATGACAACATAGCATTCTAGGTAAGTAATGTAAAGGTGACTTAGGGCTAAGCTGCCAGAGGATATATACAGGTGATATACAAATATTTTGGCATTTGTTACAAATGCACATATAGAATCTGGGAAGGATCCTGGGACTGTATTTGGCTCTAGTGGTCCAAAGGCCAATGACTCAAGTGCATTTTGCCCTCTCTGAGTGCCCAGATCACTGGTGGTCTTGGCTGTCCCCTATCCATTGTGCCTTCCTCCACTTATTTCTGAGGTTCACATTTTTTGTCCTTCCCAACCTAGAGGATATACTCTTTTAAGTTAAATAAATCAAACTCATGATGTAGATATCATGTTGTCTTCTTAGTGTGAGAACCTGAAACAGAAAAATGAAATCAGAGGATAGAGGAGAAACAAGAAGGGGAGAGAAGGGGAGTGGAGGGAAGGGAAAGGGAGGGGAGGGGAGATGAAGGGAGGACAGGGGAGGGGACCCCCAAAAAGTTCTCATAAAAAATAAACACATACAACATAGAAATATTTACAAAAATGTAAAACTAATCACACCATTGTTGAAAAGCCATTGGATGAAAATATAAAATTAATGAAATGTCACATACTGAGACCAATGCGAAAACATAGCATAACTAAACAAATACAATGCAACAAAATAGTGCTAAAGTTATACACATGGTTTGATGCATTTTATATGCTGTATCTGGTAATCGGAACAATTACTCTGAAGACAGCAATATGCAATGTAATGTTAATTTTCTATCATCTTATTTTGTAATTCTATATTATTTTTATTTATTCTTCTTCAAATAAAAAATTAAAACTATAGAAGATGTTCTCAAGCAATAACCTACAACTCAACAAGTGAAATAAAATATAGTAAGTATTGTTTAGTGTTTCCTAATTATATCAACTATTAAGATAAATAATAAAAATAGCCTTAAAAGAGTTCCAGTGCAATTCTAGGAAAAAAAAATTAATTTTTAATTTTATTAAATGCAAGTTTATCTGTTTTTCCTTGTACCATAAAAATCTAAGTGTAGTGAGAAAAAATTTTTAAAGTATTTTTTCAGAACATTTAGATAAGCCTCCTGGACAATTCTGTCTTTACTGAAAATACAATTATTTAAGAAACAATTAACAAAAAGTGCTTTCCCCCTCAAAAACTGGAACTACAATAGTTTCACTGTGTACTTACTTAATCATTTCAAAAAGTTTAGGATCTGAGATTTTGATATTTCTCGCCATATTCCAGGAAAGATGAACCATGGGTACTACTGACTTCACATTTTGCAATCTATTCCATTCATACCGTTCCACTGCCATCTTATACTGACAGGCTAGGAGAAAAAAAAATATAATAAAAAGAAACTAATAAACAAACAAATAAATAAATAAAATAACATAAAATGATACACAAGCAATATGGGGAAAAGAACAATAGCCACAAATCTCAGGTGGTAATCTGAAAAATTTTTAAATGTTTTAAAACTATTTTACCATAAAAGAATATTCTCAATACATGAAATATGATTCTAGGTTAATTTTACAGCTTATATATTTAATTCTTTTAATGCTTTCTTGATTTCCCAATCCATTTTGTAGATGAAAAATTAAACACTTCAGGAGAAAACAAACTGACCAAACTCCCAAAATTTACATACTTAACAGGAACTCTATTTCAAGCATTCTTGGCTAAAAGCTGACATTGTTTATCTATGTACACCAGACAGTTTGAATACAAAGGCATTTTGTATGAATGACAGAGCAGTGTCTAATATACCTAAAGCCACTGTTCTGATCCCAGTACTGAAAAAATAAAATGACTAGGCTTTATTCTTCCTTAACATTGAGAAAAAACATTTAGCAGCATCCTTTATAAATACTCTTAAAGTATCAAAAATATAACACCTGTATCTATAGAGAAATATATTTATTATTTGCCAAAATATTACTGGATTGCCATGTAAGATTATTTCCCCCTGTGTTTGGCAGGGTCTACAGGACTTACAGGGTCTCATTATGTAGAATGAATTCCTAGTGATTCTCCTGTTTTCAGTTATCCAAGTGTTGGGATTACAGGCACACTCTACCACACCAAGTCTCAGTCACCAGCCTCAGCACACCCTGCAGGTGGGGCCAGCAAGGCACACCTGAGATCAAACTAATCAGACTGGCCCTTTGCCAGTTAAGATTTTTATGCTATTTTATTTTAGGTTTTTGAGATAATGTAGTAGAACATAATTCAAAGAGGCCTTAAACTAACAATCCTTCTGCCTCATCTTCTCAAATACTGTGATTCCATGAGTGCCTAGCTTATGCTGAATTTTTAAAATTTGAATTAATCACAGTAAGACTTCCCACTTTTACTGAGCTATTTCCCAACTAAAAAATAATAACTATTAGAATGGATCCTTTAAAATGTTAAAGCTATTATTTGATTATTTAAAATACCTGTAAGTGGACCAACATTCCATGCGATGTTGTTGCACCACCCAATAGCCTGAACCCAATGAACAGTGCCTGAATTTATCCACACCAAATCTCCAGGTCGCTGAATAAACCTGTACACAGGAACATTTGCTTCATAGAGATCTTCAAGGTTGGGCCACCAAGAACTCATTAGAAAATTCAAATTATTTCTGTGGGTGAGAAAAAGAAATAACACACTGCTTTAATTATTTCAATATTTAAAAGTTTGAAACATAATTTCAAAATTCAAAATATGACAGCATTTACACCATTAAATACTCAATTACAAAGTACTGCAACTACAACTTGATTTTTAGCCATGACAACGTCAATATAAAAAGTTAAGATTCAAAATAACAAATGGCATATGAATTTTAGTTGGATTATCAGGTAGCAGTCCTCTTAAATTACTGTTCCAAAGTCTTTTAAGCATACATACATTGTATAGTATTTAACTGAGGTTGAAGATATAATGTCATTTAATAGCTGTGCTGAAAATACTCAAAGTCACTGTTTAATACATGCTCATATGCAACCTGTAATCTCTTCACTTGGAAGCTGAAAATACGTGCATCACTACAAGTCTGATTTGTATAGTGAGACCCTGTACTAAATACATAAGATACGTAAGAAAGAAGCTGTACAATTTAAAAAGAACAGTTATAGGCCTTGCTTTCCATGTGCTGTGGTGGCAAATGGTGGTGCCATCTTCCTCCCCTTGCTGTGTGCTGAGTTCCCCCATGGCATTCCTCTGTCCTTAATCCTGACCAGTGCAATCTCTCCCCAACCATGCCCCCCAAGGAACAGGCTAAGGCATAGGGCAGCAAAATGGTGAAGCAGAAAAAGGTAAAGATCATTGAGGACAAAACTTTTGGTCTAAAGAGCAAGAAAGGAGCAAAGCAATGTAAATTTTTCAAAACTGTCACACATCAAGTTAAATCTATGCAACAAAATTCATGTCAACAAAGTGAAGCTCAAAAGAAACTGAAGAAAGATGATAAAAAAGAATTGTTCAAACTTATACTTGCTGCTCAAAAAACAAATAAGGGTGCAGACCCCCAACTTTGTGTTGTGTGCCTTCTTTAAGTAAGAGTGGAAAAAGGGGACAAGTACAAGTTCTCTCATGACCTCACTCTGGACAGAAAGTGGGGAAAAGTGAAATGTCTACATTGATGCAACAGAAAGGATGTGACGAGAACTTAGATGAGAAAAAGCTTGAAAAAGTAGTGAGGCAGAAAAAAAAAACAAAAAACAAAAAACAAACAAAAAAAACCTCAAATAATCTGCAAGCATTTCTTTAAAGCTATGGAAAATAACAAGTATGGGTGGATTTGAGTGTGCTCTTATGCTCTTCCTCCTGGATTTGTGTTGAAAAAAAAAAAAAGAGAAACAAGATGAAATTTCATTAGAAGATCTCATTGAAACAGAGTATTCTGCCCTAGCTTCTACCAACATTACCAAAATTACTCTGGAATCTTTTCTTGTGTGGAAGAAAAGCAAAAGGCAAGGCTCATACACTTGAACAAGGTATGGAAAGAAGAAAAGCAGACTTCAGAGCAGTAAACGTGCTGGTGGTTCCAAGGTGTTTGAATTCCACCCTGAGCTGATCAATGATGAAGAGGAAGAAGCAGATGACACGCTATACACAGGGAGCAAGGCACTAATGAGGCTGATGATTCTGTGAGCATAAGTGACATAGACTTAAGCCTGTTCATCCCAAGAGATGTGGATGAGATGGGCATTACTGAAGACAGTCTTGAAAGATTCAGCACCTACTTTTCAGACAAAGATGAAAATGAACTAAGCAATGTCTCGAGGTCAGGCTGAAAATGGCAAATACTAATGACTTGGAAGAGGACAGTGAAGTGGATGGATAAGAAAACATCAGTCTGAGTTGTTCTTGTGGAAGAAAATCTTTTACCAGGCAATATCTGGAGAAATTACAAGATGAATTACACACATTTGATTTAGAAGAATGACCCAAGAAAAAGATAAGTCAGCTCTTCATGAGCTGAAATCAACTACATTCATTTTTTCACCTAGAATCAAAGGATCAACAGTTCACTTCCCATCTGACTGTGGAGGGCATGCTCTCCTCCAAACAAGGACTATTTTCTCTGCATCTTCTCTTTAGACTTGGGCATTATATCTCATAGTAAGTTCATAGTAGTCAACTGAAATATCAAGGTCACTGCAGAAAACAGTTATAACTGCCCACTCAAGTAGGAAATGTAACTGCTTTTCCACCTTTTGATTTGTACTGGGCATGTGTTAATATCAGCAACTAGATTTAACATCAAAAAGTGATTGTCTTTCCTCTGTATTTATATGATATAAAGGCTGCCTAGAATGTGAGTGCTATGCAGTCTAAAGGAAACTGCCCATGCAGATTCAGTATTGTATATCTTTGGACAATTCAATGGATGTTTGTGACAGAACATGAACTCAACAGGATCAGCACCAATAAAGCTGTAAATAAAAAAATCATACATTAAAACCCAAATAGGAGCCTTTTCGTTTTCTATGAAAACATTCCTGCCATTTCTAGTCTGAAGATATCAGCTGCATACCTATCATAGTATCAAAGCAAGCATTTATTAATGGGTTTTCTTATGGGAGAGCCCTGTGGACTACTAACAGTACTGAGTTTCATAAGTAATTCTGGGTGACTAGAAGAGAATGCAGGTGATATTGTATGAAAATAACTTTAAATTAATAGCTCACTGATCTAATTAAGTATCACCTACATCTGAACTAAATACTGCCTCAGGATTTTTGAGATCTATGGTGTTACAGTAATAAATACTGAAGTTTTTCTACTTTTTGCAATGTAAACAAATTTACCAGCAAATTTTGGAGAAGGTATTTGCCACTTAAGTATTCTGAAAAAGTGGTTAATACACTTAATTTGTTAAAATTTGTTATGACATTTGATAATTTGTTAATGACATTGTTTATGGTAGTAAATCTTTACCATCAATACATTTGTGTTTTTCAAAAGCTACAGCACTGTTTTTGTTAATTTGAAAGTATCAATGGATTATTAAGGCAACCCAGGTAGTGACAACAATAAGGTAACCTAGGATCCAATCCTCATTTCTATCTCAGATGAATTATATCACTTTTAATTCCAAACCACTTATTTCTTCATTTGCATCTACAAGTAAAGACAAATGATCTCCTAAATTATATAACCAAAGAAAATCTGATTGTGTCTCTTCTCAAGTGATAACATTAACATTGATCATTTACTTCCTATCTGTTTAGTACTAACACTATTATTAACTTTTCTGCCAAATAAAACACCACAAATCAAGTTTGTTTCCTATTTACCTGGTCCTTATACTTAGACATTTCATATTCAAATACAAATACTTCCTAACTTTTATAATTTGTATTACATTCATGAAAGATTTTCCCTTGTTTTTGTGAAATAGTTAACTGTATTAAATTATCCTTCAACATTTTCATAATTATCTATAAACCACTTGGGTTTTTTTTAGAACCATAACTCAAAAGCTGCCTTTTTTTTTTTTTCCTATTTTTGCAATTATCTTCAAATATTTTTCTAAAAATTTATGTTCTAAGTAAAAGTTAGAATCTGTTAGAAACTATGTTTTTGGCCCTTTTATGTTTTCCTTCTGTATGTAAGAAAGACCCATAAAAAGCAAAAATATGATGAAGGCTTTTAGATATTGAAAGCATTACTAAAGCTGCATAACAAGTAGATTAGAAGAGAATTGAAGGAAAAATACTTCACCTGGAAGTAATAATTAGCATCTCCAAGACTAATTTCTAGGTGGCATTCATCTAATATCTAACAGTTTCTTCCATCATAAAGAAAAATGCATTCAGAAAAGAGAAGCATTTCACCAGAAAATTAAACTGTAAAATTAAATCTGCTTATAAATAATAGTTTATGGGACTGGGGAGACAGTTCAGTCATTTAAGTGCCTGACTGGGAAGAACAAAGACCTGGCTTTGGTGCCAAGTACCATATGCACTGTTGGCCATAGAACCCTAGGCACACTGTGCCAGCCACCAAAACTGGACTTAGTGATGCATGCCTGTAATTTCAGTACTGAGAAGGCTGAGACAAGGAGTATCTCTAGAAGCCTGAGCCACACAGCAAGACCCTACACCAAATAAAATAAACAGAAATTATTTATCTGAGGAGCCAGTAGAATTATTTCTTTTTCTTTTTTCCCATACTAGGGATCCAACCTGGGATCTTGCACTTACCAGGCAGGTGTCCCTGATCCACAGAAACAACTTTTTTTTTAATACTGTAGTATTTTGTATGTCTGGATATATCTGTGAGTTTCTCTGAGGTATGTACACTGAAATTTATAAAATTTTTGTATTTATAGTACAGCTTTTATTAGCATATTTAACATGAAGTTGACCAAGTTTCTTTACACTCATTCATTTTCTTTTAGACTTCTTTTTTATATAACTCCCACTATTATTTCTTTGTAACCCATATCAGGCTAAGATGTGAAGAATGCAAGTTCAAGTCTGACTTAGTGAGAACCCTGCTCAACATAAAGACGTTGGATGTAGCTCAGTGCCAAGGCTCTGGACTTTGTTCTAAGTACCACAAAATAAGCAAAAATATGTGTGTATATATGCATATAAAATGTATTTTAGTATTGTAGCTTATCTTTACAAGATCTATAGTTTGAAATCAAAGCAGTAATGAAAGCTTTCTACAACAGAAATGGTTTTGTGCTTACTTATATTCTGTAAAATGCAATCATTTTCCAACAATATAAGAACTTTGATTTTTTCCTGCCTATAGGAGTTCTGCCTAGATGATTTCTATATCCTAAAACTCAACTATTACAGCCATAATGATTGAATATTTGCCAGAATCTAATTAAAAACAATTATACTGTCAACTTTGCATTATCAGATTCTACAAGCTCCACCTTACATAAACTGACACAAATTATGTAACTGTACAATGTATTTTCAATATTTAAACATCTCTGATAATTGGGTGATTTGAAATGTGAGTGATAAAACTGCAGTGTAAGAACTTTAAATGTAGCAGAACCTTAAAAAAAAGCATTGCAGCCATTCCAACACACAGTAGACACAGAATATGTGCCAGTTTATATAGGTAACCTGAGGTATCCCTGTGTAAGTTCTATTCCAATTTGGAACAGTGAACTCTGGAGTTCTTACAGGATTAGATTACAGAGCTTTATATGTTACATAAAGAACTGGCCCTGATGCAGACACAGTTACGTTAATACATGTTTCTGTGAATGAATTTCAACTCTCATATCTGAGGAGGAAGGACTACTGAAATGTTTTGGACTTTCTATGCTATCTGGAGCTTATATTCATTAATTACGATGTTTTCTAAATAGTGATGACAACTTGGTGTTCAATTAGTAGAAATTAACTGGAGGGTGAAGTTTAATTAATCTAGAACTTGACAACAATAAAAATTGACAAATAGAGTAAGCCCCCCCTTTTTACTTGTATTTTAGGGAAGGATCTACAGGATGTTCAGAGTCTCATCAGTAGTCTCATATATTCTCCTGTTTACAGCCTCCTAAGAGCTGGGATTATAGGCAGGTGTCACCACACTCAGTCTCCACTACCATCTAAGCACACACTAGAAGCCTGGCCAGCACAGCAGACCTGGGAATTGCAGGTACTTTCATCCACAGAGCTATATGGCCAGTGTATATGGCCAATGTATGAATGACATTAATGCAAAATGTATTATCACATTTACTTTCTATAGTAAAAACAATTTTCTAACAATAAATTTCTGTCAAAGATAGTTTTATTAAGGGATTAAGCATATATAAAAACTGAAAATTACTTATTCCTGCTTAACAATTATGTAATTATGTAACAAGAAGAAGCTTCATTTTTAAAAAAAGAGGTTCATACTTCATCCTTCACAACTGATTTTCTCAAAATGCTGTGTTAAAACTTAGTTCTGAAACCTACTTTTCACAGAAGTCATTCAGAACACCCCAGTAATCTTCAGGGACAACAAACCACTCACAATCACCTGGACCAACATTTATGTTTACAGAACAGAAGTTATTCTTCTCTTGGTGACCTAGGGGGGAAAAAAAAAAAAAAAGGAAATGAAAACCACAAACACCATAAATTCAATAAGAAAATGTTCAATGTTACATTTTGAACAAAGAATAAAAGTTCCCCACAGAATAAGTATAACAAATTAAATACTATTATATCACACTGCTCCTTTACCATAAGTATTATTTTTAAAAACCAGGTATGGTGGCTTACACATACAGTCATTTATCTCTAGAAAACTGAAGTGAAAGAACTGCACATTCCAGCCCAGCCTAGTAACTAAAAATATAAAGGGCTGAGTTATAGTTCAGAAGATCCTGCACTCAAGAAGAGAAACAAAATGGTGAATATGTGAGTTAGAAACAGGGCTAAAGAAGAGGGTGAAACAGGGGATACAGCAGGGTTGGGAAGGAGAGAAGGAGAAATACTTATGCTGTAGCTTTCTTTTTTTTTTTTTTTGCTGTAGCTTTCAAAATGTTTCCTAATAAATTCAGCCTGAAGCTTACAAAGATAAGACATTTGCATGTAAAATTTGTATTACCATAAAATAAAAGTTAATGGTTAAAGTTTTATACACTTCCGCTCCTATGCTATCTAAAACATACAGAAAGGTGGATCCTCATTTCCACACATATTTGGAACATACAATTTATGTGCTCAGGGTAAATATTTTCCAAACCTTATGTTATGGTTTATGTCTAGTTGTCCCCCCAAAGCCTCATGAGTTAGGAAGTGGGGACTGCTACAGTTTGAGACTTGACCCATGATCCCTGGTATGCTAAGGTGGAGGCTAAGGTGGAGAGCCTGAATGTAATATAAAGAGCGACAGAGAGATAGACTAGTGCTGTTGCTCTGCTGCCCTGATTGATTGGCTACCACTGCCACCATATTGTTCATTATGAACATCTTTTATCTATGAAAAAACTAAGATATAAATGTGAGAATACCTGTGTATCTATTTTTTCTCCTATTTCTTAGGGAAGGGCTTAGTGGATGTTCAGGATCTCACTACTAGATCAAACTGTTTACAGCCTCCTAAGGGCTGGGATTAGAGAGGTGCACTACCATGCCCAGTCTCAATTGCTATCTCAGTGAGCCCAAAGGCAGGGCCGGCAAGGCAGGCCCAGGGATTGAATCCTCAGGCTTTGTGCCTGTTTGCAGGTGCTTTAACCTGCTAGCTATTTGGCCCTGTAAGTGTATCTTGTTATTTGATTGATCTATTCTTTCACCTGTGCAAAGTAGTTAAATTAATTAAAAAATCACCTGGTGTTCTGCTCCCTGGAACTTTCATATATAGTTGAACTGTATTCATGCCTAATATTGGATGACCAACATGACTTAGAAGGTTTCCAGCTGATACAACACGCACAAAAGCAGGAAGTTTTGTCAGCTCATGTAACTGCAATTTCCATCTGTAATAAAATAACAATACAATGTAAAAAATAATGTTACCTTAACATCCAGAACTATTAGTGCTTAAATTAACATAACTTTACATTATATATAATATATATAGAAGATATATATATATATATATATATATGCCACACTGATTTAGTGAAGGAATTATGAATAATAATAATAATAATAATAATAGTGAAGGAATTTTTACTTCATTCATTTTTTTTTTTTTAAGAATTTTTTATTTTATTTATTTATGTTTTTTCTTGTTTCATAACCTTTATTTACTTATTCACTCATTTTTATGGCTGGCTCAGCCCGCGACCTGACGGCAGGGCTGGCGCAGCATGTGGTGCTGGGGATCGAACCGCGGTCCCTGAAGCCGCCCAAGCTTTCCCAAGCAGGCGCTTTAGACCACTGAGCCATCCCGCTGGGCCCCTACTTCATTCATTATTAAGCACTATCTTTCTCAAAAGATAAAAAGTCCTAAGAGAAATAATTGAATATCTTAAAAATTTATAACATTGGAAGTGAGGTAAAGAACACTAATTTTAAGGGTTCTTTCTTTCTTTCTTTCTTTCTTTTTTGTGGGACTGGGGATTGAACTCAGGTCCTTGCGTTTGCCAGACAAGTACTTATTCTACTGAGCTATCTCCCCAGCCCCTACTAATTTTAAGTTGATAAAATTTAAATTTTATTTTCTTCAGGCAGAAAAATCATGTAATGGAAACATAAGTCTGGAGCTCTTTCTAGACCACTTCCTGAGAGTGATATCATCTTTAAACCTTCCATGGCAGTCCCTTATGTTCAGTCCCAATGCCTGGGGAAGACAGTCCAACCTTAATTACTTCCTTAAGATTATCCAACTATCCAAAATGCTACATTGAGAATGCAGAAAATGTGAGCTCTAAGCAGACATAGCAGATCTGAATTTCTCTGCAAGGGAAAGGCTATAGTGCTGACAGGCAAGAACACTATGATGTGCAAAGACATCTGGAAAACAAATCAGCTTTGGAGAAACTGTTGCCTCATATCTGAGGGAATGTGTGCTTTGTTTTCACCCCAGAGGACCTCCTGAGATCAGGGATATGCTGCCTGCCAATAAGGAATACATTGTTGCCTGTGCAAGTGTCACTGCACCATGTGAAGTCACTGTACCTGCCCAAAACACGCTGGGGTGGAAGAAGGCCTCTTTGTTTTGGCTATTACCACTAAAATCCCATGGGCAATACTGAAATCCTAGGTGGGAACCATGAAGCCACCTTCCTGAACATGTAAACTATAACAAGTACAAAGCTTCTACAAAAACACAAATCCTTACATTTATAAAAATATAATCCCTACCCTCAGTCTCCCTAGGACTCAGACTACAAGGCATGCACCACCATGCTTAATTTAGAAAGCTGAGATTTTCAACCAGAATTTATCTCTTAATGCAGGAGAAGGAAAAGAGCAAAAACAAGGAATGTGAAAGAATAGGACACTAAATAATTCCCAATCTTATAATCTCCTTTTTATTTATTTCATGAAAATAGTAGGGGAACTGGTAGACTTACTTTTTGTTATCAGAGAGGTCAATGTTGGTTCCAAATTTTATTGTTTTAAAAGGTCCTTTCCTTCTCTTTCCAGAACTTAAAAACAAAAAGAAACCAATAAAAAATAACATTAAACCCATGCTCTGTAGACAGTAATACTGATAGGATATTAACAGTTACTTACTTATCTAAAGATGTGCATTCATTATCTGAATAGTCTTTCATTTGTGTTTTTCTCTCATTTTCTTCCTACAGATTAAGGAAAATATTCACATTAAGTATTCCATAAGGCATAATCCTATAATAAAAATAAGTTAGCCATCTACCTGAGAAGTAACGTCTGCATTTTATTATTTATTAAGTTGTGGGGTTTTTGGTTTGTTTTTGGTGTTAGGGATCAAACTCATGACCTTGCACTTGCCAGCCAGGCACATGAGCCACTGCACTACCTTGCTGATCTATGTCTGTGTTTTAAAAAAAGATTTTACTGCTGTATTCCATAGAAACTATTTTTTTATCATATTAAATTCATATGAAAAAGCCAAAGCTCAGTGGATCTAGTCTCAACCTCCTCTACTACTACACAATTAATATTACAAAATTCTTTTTGTAATTTGAGGACAGAGTATCACAACTTCACACTTCATAATGGCTAAATCTTGAAACAAATCAACTGATTATTTAATAAAGAAAATACAGTACCTATACGCAATGAAATACTACTCCTACCATAAAAAAGCATCTGTTATGAATAAGTATAAATCTCAGTCATTTGTAGAAACCATACATTTGAAGCTATAATGTTAAGTAAATAGGACATACAACCTTAAATATCACACGGTTTCTCATTCAGTGATAACTCCAATATCTTACATAGGACAAAATAAATGATAAAAGACTACAAAAAATAATAAGATGGATCACTCAGATATGGAAAGAGACCTGAGAGATGAATGGGTGGGAGAACTTCCCATCCCAAATGCAGAAAATGACAGACTGTACACTAAGCAAGTGAACTGTAGAGACTGGTAGATTTGCATGAATTTCGTATTAGTAATGTGATCAACATGTGCTATACACACAAACAAATGCACACAAGTGATGTAATGCAAGTAGTGGAGTATTTGGGAAGGAAAAGAAGGAAGAAACAGGCAAGTAGAAAAGGAAAAGAACTGAAAAGAAACTCCAGAAATCATGGGTATAAACCAACTCTACATAGTGAATGTAAACAATATATACTATAAATATTAGCAAAAAATGAAAAGTTCTGAAACTAAGGAGATAATTTCTTGTTTCACAACCTTTGTTTATTCACTCATTTTTATGGCTGGCTCAGCCCGCCCAGAGGGCAGGGCTGGCACAGCATGTGGAGCCGGGGATCGAACCACAGTCCCTGAAGCCGCCCAAGCTTTCCCAAGCAGGGCTTTAGACCACTGAGCCATCCTGCCCGGCCCCATAAGGAGATAATTGAACTTCTTCATTAACCATGTATTTTATTTCCTATCAGCCTGCATAATTTTAGAAGTTTATTAATGTACAAATTACAAGTACTTCAAAACATTTAACAGCATATAACACATAGATAATTATAAAAGTATAATGGTATATTAAACTAGGAAAAAAATGGACAGTAGCAGAAAAATAAGCTTACCCTCAGTGATTCCTGGAAGGAGGAGGCCTGGTACTGGGCATATTTGGCAATTGTTGTATGAGACCTATTACTTTCATAACGCCAGATTTTCTTTGTTCCAGTGGGATCCCAGTTTTCATCTGCTGGTTGTAATAACTGTGTCCTTACTTCTACCATATGTTCATTGTTAGCTTCTACCAATGTTTTGGTAGAGAATAGTCCAAGATCTACATAAATAAATGTTTCATTAAAAAAATAAAATTTTCTTCAATACAGTAACAATTTCAAAGTATCATAAACATTTATGGCATTCTACATTCCTTTAGTCTGACTAAACTTGCATTACAGGCTTTAGATTTAATCATCATGATTCATATATAACAAATGGGGAATGTGTGATATGTATAAGTGGCATAAAATATTCTATATGTTACACATTTGAAGCTTTCTGAGATACAACTTAAATCTCATGTAGTAAGTTTATCTTATCTTTCTTTGTTTTTAATGTATTTAGTACAAGGTCTCACTACACAACTTGGACTTACAAGTTGATCCTCCTGTTTTTAGCCTCCCCAGAAATGGGAGTACAGCCATGCACCACCATGCTGGGTCTCAACTGCCAGTTCAGTGAGCTAGGAGTTAGAGTTAGCATGGCATGTGGTGCCTGGGATAAAATCTTGTTCTCTGCACCTGCTGAAGCAGGTGCTTAGTCCACTGAGTTATCTCTCAGGCCCACAAATTTTAAACTAACAAAATTCCAACATATAAGTTGCCAGTAACCAGTATCATGTATATTCATTTCAAGAGATAAATGCCGATTGTAAAATATGTCAAAACTTAAAAGCATTAGTAACAGAAAGATGCAGCACAAGAGATAAAGGCGAAAGGTAGGCAGCTGCAAAGGTGGGGGAAGATAAAGACATAGTTTATAGACATAAACACAAAAAGAAAAACATAAGTACAAAGATGAAGAGAAAAAGGTGGAGTGACCCAGACAGCATTAAAGTTTCAAAAAGCTGAAAATAAACTGACTTTCTAATGCCGCTCTAAGTTTAAAAATCATGAAAAAATAAAGGCATGGTAACAAACATCAGGGAAATAACTCCTTCTTAAATGGGAAGGGGATCCAAAGTTAGGGGAGCTGCTTGGGAAGTGAATGAAAAAAGGAATTAAGACATATTACATACATGTGCCAACTTTACACAACAATATAAAAATTATGTACTCCAAACATGCACTAATAAAATATTTGTAAAGATTCAAAGCAAAAATGTCAGCTCACTTTAAGCTTACCTAACTTCAGAGCTCCAGCGAGGCCACGTATTACTGTAACAGGGTTTTTTGGGTTTGTACAAAATTGATGTAACGGAGGAAAGAAAGCATCACGTTTATTTTCCAACTGTAAAGTTAAAAGGCTTTTTAGGTCTCAGAAACATGACTAAACATTATAGCAAACCTGAATCATTTTCTGATCAGTTAGGTAGTTGAAAAGTTATTGTATGCCCACCTATTCCAGAACTTTATCATTAGGACATTCAAAACTTTTGCAGAGATAATGACTTTAAAAAATTCTATAAAATTTATGTGATATGATTTAAAAATATTACTTATAGCCACAAATTTTCAACAAAAGTTTTAAAACAATTTAATCATTTAAGCATTTCCTAAGTGCACTATTTAAGAGTATTTCCATTACTTCTTGAGTAAAAGAGATGGAAAATTAAATTTAAAATCAGTTTTCAAAACCAGTATAAAGATTCAAACAGATAATTGTTTGATCAATCTTATATACCTATATGTATTAATCTAAACTGATCTGATGAAGAAAATATGTAATATAACCATTGTTAAATTTAAACAATTAAAAAAATGAAACAAAAAAAAAAATTCAAAGAGAATTAGGACAAATCACAGTTCTTGAAATTATTCCTTCAAAATTTTCTTAAAACATTTATTGTCCAGTCAGCATCAAACTTCTTTTGTTGTTTTGTTTTTCAGTTTCTTGACACATAGCCATCTTATGTAGTTCAGGTTAGCCTCAAACAGCAGTTCTCCTGGCATAAGCTCCAAAGCACTTGACAATACAGGTGTGCACCATTATGCCCAGATCTAACTCTCCTCACAAAGTAAAATGTTTAACAAATTTTAACTGGATAAGAGACTAATATAAAAGCTGACGAACATGAACAAGCCAAATCAACAAAATAACCTCATACACACAGTTCATTATATTAGAATTTTACTATTTGAATTTTGTTCATTTTTGTTTTAAAAGGAAAGAACAGGGGCCCAGCAGGATGGCTCAGCGGTCTAAAGCACCTGCTTAGGAAAGCTTAGGCGGGTGCAACGACCACAGTTTGATTCCTGGCACCACATGCTGCGACAGCCCTGCCCTTAGGGCAGGCTGAGCCAGCCATAAAAATAAATAAAAATAAACAAACAAAAGTTCTGAAACAAGAAAAAAAAATTAAAATAAAAAAGTTTAAAAAAAAAAAAAAGGAGAGAACAGAAAACATAGATGACACAAATCCTTCAGGAGAAACATAAACATCTTGCTTTAGTTCATTTCTACTTTACTTCTACTTTGTGTATCAAATGCCTACACTGAGATTGTGTGTGTGTGTGTGTGTGTGTGTGTGTGTGTGTGTGTGTGTGTGTGTGTAGCTCCCCTTCCTCCAGTATTGGAGATTGAGCTCAGGACCTTGCACTTACTAGGTTAGGTGCTTATTCTACTGAGCTATCTCACCAGCCGCCAATAACTTAATTTCACATTAAATTTTAAAAAGATATTAGTATTAATCATTTTAATAACGAATACACATCACTTTCACATTGCCAACTATCTTTCTGGAAGCAGAAAAACAAACTTTTTTTTTTTTTTCTTGTTTCAGAACCTTTGTTTGTTTATTCACTCATTTTTATGGCCAGCTCAGCCCACCCTGAGGGCAGAGCTGGCACAGCATGTGGTGCCAGGGGATCGAACCGGCAGTCCCTGCAGTCGCCCAAGCTTCCCCAAGCAGGCACTTTAGACCACTGAGTGATCCTGCCGGGCCCAAAACAAACTATTATAAACGCATTAATTAAACGAATTTTCAAGATCCATACAATAAAGCAGTCAATAGGATGTAGCACTAGGAATATGTATACCAAAATCTCACATTGGAACAAGTATCTTTAGAATAAGTATCATTAAGCATTTGGCAAGAAATTTAAAAAATTGTGTTCATATATCAAAATCTCACACTGGAACAAGTATCTTTACAGTATTATTAAGTTTTGGCAAGGAATTTAAAAAATGTGTTCATATTCAATAAAGGTCAGCAAATTTTTCTGACAAAGGACACAACATACTTTTTATTTTATAGACTTAATTTTTTGCCTTCACAACTATTTAACTCATTGTAACCAGAAAGACAAGGGCTGGAAAGATAGCTCAGTGGTCTAAGCACCTGCCTGAGAAGTACAGGGACTTGAATTTGGTCCCTAGTATCATATATCATGCCAGTCCCATGACAAGCCAGCCACAGAAACTGGGGTAGTGGTGCACAACTGTAATCAGTGCACTGGGGAGGCTGAGAGAGGAGGATCACTACATGAGTCCAAGCTGCATAGGAAGACCCTGTGCCAAATAAAAAAAAAATACAAAAAAATTTTTAAGACAAAACAGAAGTAAACAACTGTGTTCCAAGTAAGATTACCAAAAATAGAATATATATAAAAAACATGTTTGGACAATAATCAGACAGTACCATTTACTTTTTAGTTGTCACCTCTTCCAATATACCTGTATTTCTGAAATATTTAAGGAGTGAATATTTTTATTTCCTAAAGGACATCTATATCAACATAAACATGTATCAATCTTCTAAACACAAACAAGTTGGTTCAGACATTTGATTTATCTCTTGTTAGCCAACTGAGACTCACATAAATACTAGGTGTAGGTGGGTTCAACTTCTCCTTTGGTAAGGGAGGGTATGGTGAAGCTGGAGGTCTTGGAGGAGGACATTTATCCAACAGAATGTGACTATCAGACAAGCCATTTTGACCCATATTCCTATTTTAATCATAAAAAAAAGAGAAGCAGAAAAAGAATCAGCTGTACATTTATTTTGAAAAAGAAAATCATCTAATTAAAAGTTACAGATTGTATTTTAGGAATATGTTAAAGGTAACTACTCTAAAATAGATTAGCTCCACTTTTTAAAAAAGAGAATGGCTAACAGTTTTACAAGAGGCTTTCATTCTTTTTCTATCATTTAGCTAAAGAAAATATACTCTACAGGTGACATAAATTACAAAATTTCTATTACTCTTTAAAAGCACACAGTTTATTTTCTTCTTCAAAATAAAAAACTGCTTCTACTTTTAAATATATGCTTCCCTTAAACTTAATTAAAATACTCTACACTATTATAATCAAACAGGAAGCCAGGAATTTAAGTAAAGTTAGAAATTTAAAGGAATCATACATTTTATATATATAGATGTATATGTGTGTGTATATATAAAATATATATATTTTTTCCAACTTTAGTGTGAAATGATAAACCATTATCATAAGTGATAAACCATAAACATTACAGGCTGCCTTGCAAATGCCCCAAAACTGCTCAAGATAAACTTTACAAAATGGGACAGAAAGTAAGTATGGGAATGCTTAACAGTTTATCCCATTCTATCTTCTTTTTATTTAACTGAGTATAAAAATTCATCTATATGTAAAAATCATTTTTAAAAGTATTATTTACAATATCATAATTAGCTTTCATGTTTAGCCACTAGGTTTACTGTATAAATGAAAGATGCTCTATAGATAAACTCAATAATTACATTTCTTTCCTCATAAAATTCCCTACCCAGCAAAATGACATTCTAACACAGATGTTCCCTTCCACTTCTCTGAGTTTCTAAGACTTCTGTTAAAAACAAGTTAACAATTTTTTCCCATGTAGTAACTATCATTTGTCATCTGATTACTCTCTTATGTTTACTTTTATGGCCAGCTCAGCCTGCCCTGAGGGCAGGGCTGGCACAGCATATGGTGCCAGGGATCAAACTGCGGCCCCTGCAGCCACCTAAGTGTTCCTAAGCAGGCGCTTTAGACCACTGAGCCATCCTGCTGGGCCCCTGACTACTCTCTTATGGATGAGAATAATTTTAACTCACCCCTGCCTGTTTTTTTTTGTTGTTGTTGTTTAGTGTGTGTATGTGTGTGTGTGTGTGTGTGTGTTAATAACAGGGATCAACTCTGCTATTGAAGTAACTCTGAACCTTGCAGGCTCTTAAGCCATTGAGCTATTTTCTGTAGATACATTTAGCTACTGAAATAACACTTGCATGTACATAAATCTGCAGCATTTTCAACTGTTATATAAAATTATGCCTTTCTAGTAAGACAAGACCCTTTTGAAACTTTTCATTTGCTCCTTATGTAGAACAGGCTGATCAGTAATTCACTGTAGGGAGCCCAGATAGGCCAAGAAATAACAGCAGTCCTGATGCCTCAACACCGCAAGTGCTGGGATTACAGACATGAACCAGCACAATAAGCCTTTTAACTCTTTCTGCGAAAAATAAATCTTTAGTATTTCACTCTGTGGTGAATTTTTTAAACTCCACAAAATTTGATAGAATAAAACCTTCTTTCATAATAAATGTGAAAGATCTTGATTCCATTTGTTATTTTCACATAGGTTTGCTCATCAATATTACTTTACTATTTGCATGATACTAATGCATGATACTAAAAACATGTATATGAAATAATAAAATGTGTCTTAATTTTAGAAGTGTTATCAGTTTAAAGACATTTTACAGCTAGTCTATGAAGCTATGTAACAGGATAATTCAGGAACTACACAACATTTATGCACAGCAACACAGAATTCCCAGTTCTAAAGGGAGATCTGTGTAGTAATGAGTTAAGAATGATTTTAAAAAATAGAAACTGAATTAAAACAGTCAAGATGTTATAAATAAGGTTTAGTTTTAACACTTGTGGAATATTTTTCTCTTATCATCTAATTTCTATTTAGATTCGTAAAATGCTTCAAACCTAATAAAAGTAATATACAATTGTTACAATGTCAAGTACTACAAATATCATGAAAGTATCAGAGCGAGCTTTCTGTGTTCACTTGTGCCACTTAGAATTTCATTGAAGTTTTAGTCTTCCAGAAAAAAAAAAAAAATCACACATTAGATTGAGAAATTCAGTAATATAATTTAGGGCCTGGGAATATGGGTCAATGGCACAATGCCTAAGTGGCACGCCTGAGATCCTGAGTTCAATTGCCAATAACCCCCCTCCCCAAAAGAACAAATAAAAAGAGAATAATATAATTATTTCTGATAAAACATTGTTGTATTTAAATTTAGATGTTTTTCATTTTGCTTTTTGGTTTTATTTTGTTTTTGCTGAGAGCACTAGGATCTGAACCCAAAGTCTTTCCACTGAGCTGCTAGTTCCACAATTTTACATTTTATTGAAAACATGATCTCCATAACTCATAAGTTGGCCCCACAGAACTCCAAATCATAATCTTCCTGCTTTATCCTTCCAGAGTGATGGGATTATACGTCTGTATCAGCACACCTGGCTTCCAATTTATTTGTAAGTTATACAGAGACCAAAACTGACTTGTATATATTAAATGAGTAATGTTCATCTCCATAAAAGTGATCTGGGAAAGAAACACAGGGGCAGCAGTTTCCTGATTTTTCTTCATCATTCTGTGTATGTGTTAAGAAACTGAAAGCAATTGTCTGAGGCCATTATTCTCTCAAAAACAGATAGCAGCTATTCTTCTCAGCAGTTTTTACTAATTGTCTTATCATGTCTTTTCATTCTCCCTGCATTTCCTGGCTTTACCATTTATTTTACAGCCTCTTCTGTAGTCTAACAAAGAGTCTTCTCAAATGCCAGCAAAGACTATTAATACCAATCAGTATGGTGTCTTCTTATTCTATCATTTAGTATTTCTGATCAAAAAGGAGAAATTTTTCACATTTTAAAGTATTTATCAAATAGAATTTAATCCATTATTATTTTCTTCCCAAGAATAAATGCCAAGCATATAGTGGATGACAATCTCCATAACAAATAAGTCAGTATACTAAGCAAAAATTCCTTTTAAATAAAGCTAGTCATAAAAAGTTCTTTACATATTTGATAAGACATAGCCACAACTTTTAAACTAATAAATCTTGTTATGAAACTATTTACCATTAGGGTCCCAAAATTCAAAGACCCAATCCAGAAATAAGCATCTAAGATGTGCACAATTCTCAGAGAAAGAAATTCAACAAGCCTATAAGTACATGAAGAAATGCTCCACATCACTAGCCATTCATGAAATGCAAATGTAAACAACACTTACATACCATCTCACCCCACAAAGAATGACTACCATAAAGAAATCAAACAATAACCAATGTTGGAGAGGCTGTAGGAACAAAGGAACCCTTTACACTGCTGGTGGGAATGAAGACTGGTGCAAACATTATGGAAAGCAGTGTGCAGACTCCTTAAAAAATTAGAACAGGAAATCCCATTCAATGCAGCTATCCCCTTACTGGGAATTTTCACAGAAGAATGGAAAACACCACAACGTAGTGATATCTGTGCACCTATGTTCATAGCAGCACAATTTGTGATAGCTAAATCTTGGAAACAACCAAAATACCCATCATCTGAAGAATAGCTGAAAAAGATGTGGTATTTTTATACAATGGAATGTTACTCAGCTACAAGGAATAATAAACTAGAAGACTTCATACATAAGTGGATGTATCTTGAAAATATACTTACGAGGTAAAATAGACCAACATATGCAAATAGATAGATAGATAGATAGATAGATAGATAGATAGATAGATAGATAGATAGATAAATAAATAAATGAATGAATGAATGAATGAATGAATTTTGAGTGGTAATAGGAATCTAGCTCAGGACTTTGCATTTTCTGTATCCTCAACCCCTGTAAATTTTTTCTGAATAATGACTTAAATACAAAATGCATTTGGAAGAGTTTTTAAAAATTAAGGTTTATTGAGAATGTTGATGTTTAATTATTTGACCAATCTTGCATACCTATATCTATCAATCTAACATTTGATGACGAAAATATGTAATACACCTATTGTTAAATTTTTGTTCTTGTTCTGAAATTCTGTACTATATGTACTCTTGCTTATTACTGTTTTTCTAGCTTTGTTTCTGCTATTTTTACTATTCAAAATAAAATTTTAAAAAAGAAATTTATTTTAGATATATACAACTATAAGTTGTCTTGCAGTAATTTATTTTAAAAATCCATATTTCCATTTTTTTTTTGTCTTTTTTTGAGACAGGGTCTCGCTATGCAGTTGAGGCTGGTCCTGAGCTCACTTTTGTAGCCCAGACTGGTCTCGAACTCGCACCAATCCTCCTGCCTCAGCCTCCCAAGTGCTGGGATTACAGGCGTGAGCCACCACGTCCGGCTCATATTTCCATTTTTAAAGACAAAATTGTATCAACAATCTTTTGATCAGGCTAGTTTTCAACTATGTTCACTTTCTAATAAACTTCCGTATACTTACCTGCATGCTTTCAGAACTTCAGTTGAACTGGAATATATGCATACAGACCTTGATGGTATGATTTGAGGACAGTGCTTATGATTAATTACAGACAAATCAACTTTTGTAGAGCTTTGTAAGTTCTGTAGCCCTTTTCCATTAATTGTATATAATCCACTGTGAGTATTCTTAAGACTGGTAACACCATGTGTACTTGTCTGCTCAGAGCACTTCAGAGAAGGCGTTGCTATGGAAATGACTGAAGAGGGTGAAGAATTATTAGTCTTTGCATGAATAGTTCTATAGTTGCTGACTTTGTCACCAGTTCCATTACCTATATTGGCACTGGCTTCTCCCATCAGCGAGGCAGAAAGCTGAGGATTATCTGCAACTATTAAATTTGGTGACATACAGCTTCTATGGTTATGACTAGAAATAGCAACTGCTCTGATGTGATCGATGTGATTAGAAAGTTCCTTAATACCAGCACATCTATTGGATGTGTGTCCAGCTTGCGTGCTTGTTTCAGAGCTCAAGTATCTATTTCCTGAAAGCTTGCTCTCTTTGGTAAAGGTAATATCTTCTTGTCCAACTGAGGTAGCAATGTGAGAAAAGATGCAACTGCAAGCATCACCCTGTGGTGCTGAACTTCTAAGCGATTTGTGATGTCCATTGTGATTCAAAACAGCTGCATGGAGACACTGAGTAGAACCATTTGGAAACAGAGGCTGTTCTTCATTAGCTCCTGCTAAATGTGAATTTTGATCTTTATGAAGTCCCTATATTATTTTTAAAAAAATAAAGGACACAGGTTTAGAAATTATATCAAATCATATCAAATATAGAAAAAGAACACTAAGAATTACAATGTTAAACTAGAGAAAAACCAGCATAATAAATAACTAAAAGTTAAACACAATGCAAATCTTAAAGGTCTAAGTTTCTTGCTAAATTAGGAAATTTCAATATTTTTTGAGTAAATAATCTATGCCAGATGATTAATTGGACTGCTACATTTATTCTGCAAAATGATTTTTGACCTTTAGTCTACAAAAAAAAATTTATCACAGAATGTTGCAAAACATTTAACTATTGTATTATGATTGTCACATGTTTTCAAGTAAACAAAAATGTGCATCTGACTTTAAGTGAAAAAACAGACATATCAGCATTAGCAAAGTCACAAACACATAGACCAATTCATGTATACAAGTTTACTCCAGTATATGTATTAATTTTTTAAAATTACTAATGACCCTGGAATCCACTCTTAGCAATAATCCTCCAAGTAAAAGAATACTAAGATTTTGAGGATATTTTTCCAAAAGCTATTTAAACTTCTACCTTCCTGCCTTTACATATACCAAATCCTTTCGTTTTCATGTAATATGGAATTCTGCAATAACAACCTCAAAGACCATAAACATTATACTCAGAAATTACTTAATCACCAAGATGACTTAGTCTCTATAAATATGTTAGCATAATTCAATTCATTCTGTAAAAGTTTAAACACTGTAAACTATAGCAAAATGTTTCTACCTGAAAAAAATACACAAAAATTTTAAAATGACATTTAAAAGATACACACATTTTTTAAAATGAGATTTAAAAAATGATGCAAAAAGTCTGGTGTGGTGGTCCAAACTACAATCATAGCTGCTCAAAGAAGTGAGGAAGTGGGAAGACCAGCTTGAGGAATGTAGCAAAGCGCTGTTTCAAAACACACTTTTTTCTAAGTAGAACGTGAAAAATAAGTAGAACAGCACTTCATGGATTCAATCTCCTGTACTTCCCAGTATCCAATTGGCTTCCAAAAATTCACCTCTATACTTATGCCATTGATCATGTAACATGTATTATGTTCACAAAACTTCGCTTTAAAGGAACTTAACATAGAATTCACTTATTTTGAAATTATAATAGAATACCATCCATAGCACCATATCAAGGGGAATAAAAAGCCCTCAGCAGCTTCAAAAAAATTAAAATTTGTGCACAAATTCAATAAACAAATGGAATAATCTTTAAAATCCAAACTGAAAAATGTCATGAATACCAAAGCATTTCTCAAACACAGCACAACGCAAAAGTATCTTAAGGACCAGATAAACTACAGCATACTCGTAATTCCAGAACTTACATTCCTCAAGCAGGAGGACTGCTATGAGTTTGAGGCGAGCCTAGGCTACATTGTGAGTTCAAGGCTAGCCTAAACTGCATAGTGAGACCCTGTCTTAATAAAAATAGATGGACAGAAAAAAAAAAAAAAAAAAAAAATAGATGGACAGGCAGGCAGGCAGGCAGGCAGAGGGAATAGCTTAGAAAGTGCAGGAAATTCCAAGAAGGCAGTACATTATGTAGTGGAATGGGAACTACATTCTTTTTAGCCAGGTTTACACTGAAGATAGAGAACAAAGAACTGAAGAAAAAGTCTGGATACTTTCCAGTTTGGGCAGAAAGAAGTACATGCCGAGGTACAGTTGAGATTAAAGGGATTAATGTGGTTAAAGGAAATTTTTCAAATAAAACCTTAAATAAAAAAAAGTGTAATCCCTATGCTCTTTTTTTTTTTTGGTCTTTTTGAGACAGGGTCTCGCTATGCAGTTCAGGCTGGCCTTGAGCTCATTTTTGTAGCCCAGGCTGGTCTTGAACTCGCATCGATCCTCCCGCGTCAGCCTCCCAAGTGCTGCCTATGCTCTTATAAAGGCCTAAAATTACTAAATATATAATTCAAGGAAGCTGCATGGGTGTGGTGGCACAAAAGTATTCTATAAACTCTAATAGGATGAAGCAGAAAGATTCCAAGACATGTAACACCTGCACAATTTAACAACACTGTTTTAAAAAGGTCTGTGATATAACTCAGTGGGAAAGTCCTGGTTTCAATGCAGAGTACATTCTAAAAAGAAAGAATTACAGGAAGACGGTTTAGAAAAAGTCAATGAGAGGTTCAGGAAGAATAAGGGAGAAGAAGGGTCGCAAAGAGACATGTATTTTACAATAGGTTAGAGGAAAATCACCACAATACACATCAACAGAGCCATGGCCATCACAGGCTCAGAGATAGCAAAAATCAATTGGATTCAAAGGCTTTGTTGGACAGAGGGACTTGAAAACAGAACCCAAGAATGCCCACCACTTCCAAAGACACTTAAACTTGCCCTCTGGATTTCCCTTTGAGTCAACATAATCCACGCATACAAAATGTAAGACATGCATGGGGTCACAGAAGCTTCTAAGATTTCAATGGAAAGGCACAGGGAGCATGATTAAAATCTGTGCAACCACATACAAACACACTCATGTCAGAGAGATTAATGAAGCTGTGAAAATGAAGCCAAATATGAAGTATACCCTAGAAAGTTAAGAGATGCCAGAAATTAGCCCAAGAGAGAGGTCACAAGGAATTCAAAAAACCAAGACCCAAGAGGGTCCTCCCAAATTTTGTTCTTCCTTTGATACAAACCTTTAATTACGTGGCTCTGCTCTTTCCTATTACAATGTAAATTATTTAACCTGTGCCACCCACTTATAACTTTTATAATAATTTTCAAAACAGCTCACAGATGAGTGTGATTTTAGTCATCATAATTGAAAAAAAATAAAGCAGGCAAAAGGAAAGAAAAGAAAAGTAATGACAAAGTAAATGCTTCATCTTGAGGTCTATCCAGGTAAGGCCTCTCCTGCATTTCACTGGAAACACCTCATATAGTAACACTGGCTTTGCTTTGCTTACAGGTCTGTTTCTTAGTCCATGTTCATAAGGCACCACAAGACAGCAAAAGACCTAGTAATTTTTCTTTTAACTTTAGATAACTGCACATCCTAGAGGCCTGTACTATGAATGCATTAGGAAATGAATTAACTTAATGCATATTTAGAAAAAGTGTCAAAGCAAGGTAGATCTATCTTAAATGCAAGGCTCTAAAAATGTACTTGCTGGATGAAATTGGATATAAGAGAGGGAAGATAGGATGGATGGATTTAAACTTCAGTTCTTTTACAAAGGGCTAACTAATTATAGTGAAGTTTTCTTTAAATAGAAATTTTACTTTTTTAAAAAAAGTAAATGCTCCAAAGAATTGCACAGAGCAAAAAGAGCTGCTTTATGAAAATAAAATGAACAATCCTTCATTAGACAAAATGTAAGAGAGGAAGATATTTAAAAACATATGGTGACAGAGAAAAATAAAGGATCAACAGGAAATGTGAAAAAAAACATAACATACACACTGTAAAACTACGAAAAATGCTTAAGTTTCATGACACAATTACAGCAAGAGTTAACTAAGAAAAAGCAAATAGAAATGGAGCAATAAAGCAATTAACTAAGCCCATCACAGAAGCCACAGTGCATCAGACACCAATGGGAGCCTCAGTAACTACATTCATTCACAGATCCAGGCAGCCCTGGTGAACAATAGAAGCTTCAGAAATGTCAAAAACAAGAAACCAAAGGCAATCTTAGATCTCCACACCACCAATAAAACTCGAGGAAATATGCACACAAAAAAACTGAGAAGACATGCACTTAAAATTCTGAAATGATAGCCAAAACTGGAAAGAAAAAAAAAACAACAACAACAACAAAAAAAACATCAGACTGTAAAAGAAATAACATCGCAAATAATGTTCAGATGAAAAGAAATACAAAAATCATAAAAGGACTGATCAGCAAGCACATCTACAGAATGACAGTTTTAAAAAGAGCAGTACAGAAAGAGGATGAAAATATTAAGAATCAGAATGCATAAAAAAGATTTAAAATAAGAATTCCACAGAAAGATGGCAAAAGCACTTGAGCAAAACAGAACATACACTTTCAGATGCAAAAGACAACACTGCACCTAGTGATCACCAAACAAAAGATATCAAAAATAACAACAAAGGGCCAGGGAGATAGCTCCCTGGCACAAGTGCCTGCCTGGCAAGTGCAAGGTAGTGAGTTCAAACTCTGACCCCACAAAAACAAAACAAAACAAACAAACAAAAAAAAAAACAGCAACATGAATGCTAAGAGAAATAATATATGACTTACAGACGTTAAAGAAACTCAAATTTTTAAAAAAAGACTATTGAACTACTCACAATTTTCATAATATTAGGAAAAAATTCTAACATACTATAAATGGGGCTTGTACAACTGTAGTTACCATAATCAAATAAAAAAGCAAATTTGCAGAGTGGAACAAAACATAAAATGAAACAAGATACTATGTATGAAAAGGACATTTATCTGAAAAGGAAACTCACAGATGGAAAGCAATACACCACATGACACAAACACAAAAAGTAGCAGATATAGCTATGCTGTTTGGTAAAAATTTGAAATTGAAACGAAGAATGATGAAAACTGATAAAGAAGATCACTATATACTTTGTGATAAAGGGTCTCCCTATGAACTTTTTGTTGTATTTGTGCTCTCTTTTGGAGCAAAGAGGCTGGCCTCACACTCGGAGCTATCCTACTGTCTTAAACTCCCAAATGCTAGAATCACAAAGTATGTGACATCAGGACCACAAATATGTACTTTTTAAGATGATACTAGAAGAGAACCAAACTAGGTAAAGTAAATCTTAACAGAAAAACTAAAATGGGCAATAACAACTGCAGTGTGGGACTTTAATTAGACTATTGGGATGAAAAATAGACAAACTAGGCAAAAAAGTTAGGGAAGAAATAACAGAACAGGGATGAGGAGACAGCTCAGCTGTATAGGCACCTGGCTGGCAAGTGTAACGTGTTGAGTTTGATCCACCAAAATAAAAACAAACACTAAACCAAAAGAAATTTCTGAAGAAATGGACTTTATTGACCAAACAGAATGTTACAGGCAAGAGCATCAGAATATACTATCTTCTCTGCTATATGCGGGATATTCTAAAAATCAGACCATATACTAGTACATGCCATATGCTGAAGTAACTGCAAAGGAACTAAAATTATTCTAAACATATCTGACAAGAGGGCAACAGAACTGGAAGTTACTGACAAAAACAAACAAACAAACAAAAAACAACAAAAAACCATGAAAACTCCATAAACACATGGAAATGAAACAACAAAATGGGTGAGTCAAAGGTGAATTTAAAGAGGAAATGAAACGATATTTACAGTGAAACAAAAGTGTGGAGGCAACTTCCCAGAACTTGTGGTGCACAGTGTGGTACACTGCTTAGAAGTTCAAAGAGGGAAATTTGTAGCAGTGAATTTTCACATCAGGAAAACAGAAAGAGCCCAAATAAGCAACGATATGTGGCATCTCAAACTCTTAGAAGAAGTGAAATTCAAGTTCAAAGTTCAAACAAACTGGAAAATACACAGATCAGAGCAGAAATTACCAGAGACTAAGAAAACAATACAGAGAATTAATGAATGTCAACATTGGTACCTTGAAAGAATAAAAAAATCCATAACCTGTTAGCCAACCTTATGGAAAAAAGTGAAGAAAAATACAAATGCATGCAATGAGGAATGAAAGGGGCAAGATCACTGCACACACTTCTGAAAAAGAGCATCAGACCTATTTTGAAAATCTTTGTTCTCTGGGATGGAAAACAGAAGAAATTGACAGATTCTAAGATGCATATGAATTATGAAAGCTGGTGTTATGGTTTGTGTATAGGTGTCCCCCCAAAGCCTCAAGCAGTCATGGGGCAGCTTCTGGAATTTGTAATTGATTATTGTGGAAATGGATGCTGCCTCTCCCCTGGGGCAGGTGATTTGCATTTTAGTGTAAGGTAAGAAGAGAAGTTAGCTACTTGAGCAGCTGCTAGCTCTCTTGCTCTCTGCCCACCGCCATAGAAGGTTGCCCTCTGCCATGTGCCAGTCTGCTTTGGAGTGAGCTGAATATGGACTGGAATCTCTACTAACTGTGAGCTAAGTAAACCTTTCATTCCCTCATTTTGAGTGTCAGGTGTTTGTGTCAGCAATGAGAGAAGAGTAACTAAGACAGCTGGCTAGGTATAAAGATTTTGAATAATCCAGTATCAGTCAATGAAACTGAAAATACAGTTCAAAACTTACCAACCAACCACGGGCAAGACAGCTCAGTGGAATAATCACCTGGCACCACATGCTATACCGGTCCATACCAGGGTGTGCTGAGACTGCCAATGAGATCAGGGGTGGTGGCGCACACCTGTAATCCCAGCACCAGGGAGGTAGGGAGGTAGAAAACAGAGGGATCACTGTGCATCCAAAGCTGCACAGTGAGACCCTGTGCCAAATAAATTAAAAAAAAAAAAAAAAATGAGAAAAGCCCTGGTCCTATGCATGTAGGTAAAGAGTTCAGGAACAAAAATAAACTGCACGGGAAATACTTCCAAATATCAACTACTGGGATCTCATCTGTTTGAAAAGTTTATGTACATCTATAGAAAAATCACCAAAAGAGTAAAAACAAAACCCAGGATAGGGGTTTGGTGGGGAGGTAGCCAACTACTGGTCAGACAAAGGACTTATTCACAAGATGCAAATTAAAATGATGAGATAACATCTTTCAACAGAAAAAAATGGCTGTCATCAAGAAGTCAGTCAGTAACATGCTGGTGAGGGTGTGTGGAAGTAGGAACCCCTCTCCACTACTGGTGGGAGTACAGGCTACAGGCTGGCACAACCACTGTTCAAATTAGTATGGAGATTTCTGCAATGTGTTTTAGCTACATATTTGAAACAACTGAAAAGCCCATTAACTGAGGAATGCATAAAAAACATATGGTGTTTTTAATGCAGTGGAGTGCTATTCCACTAAAGAAGGTAAATTTGAGGCTTTTGCAGACAAATAGATAGAGGAAGAGACTATGTTGGGTAAGTGAGATAAGTCAGATCCACATGTGCAAACACTGTATTATCTCGTGGGTGTGAGAACCTGACAGAGTAATGAAAATCTACAAACTACAGCAGATACCACAAAAGAGAAAGAAGCTGTTCAATAGGAAGGAAAAAGTGGGATTAGGAAAAGGACAAATGAAAGAAGGGGAAAGATATATATACATATACATGTACATATACATATGCAGAATAACTTGGATAACTGTCAATTTTTGCTAGTCTTTTGAAACAAGTCAGTGCATTAAAAAATTCTTTTCACACTGGTTTTTCTTTTGAATTTCTTACAAGTTATTACTGTTTTGTATTTTTTGTTCAAATAACTCTTACACATATATCTGCTAATGTCAATAATTAATTTGAAGATAGAATCATGTAATACAGCAATCATTCTGAATTCCTATTACTTTGTTTAGTGACACTTGTTATCACCTCTAATGCTTTTTTCCCCCTATCACTACTCTGTATTCTTCTTTTTATTTTTATTTTTATTTTTTTTATTTTTTGTCTTTTTGAGACAGGGTCTTGCTATGCAGTTCAGGCTGGCCTTGAGCTCACTTTCGTAGCCCAGGCTGGTCTCGAACTTGCACCGATCCTCCTGCCTCAGCCTCCCGAGTGCTGGGATTACAGGCGTGCGCCACCACACCTGGGTTACTACTCTGTATTCTTTAAAAGTTAAATGAAAGAAAAATAAAGTCCAGGGGCCTGGCAGGATGGCTCAGTGGTCTAAAGCGCCTGCATGGGAAGGCTTGGGCGGCTTAAGGGACCGCGGTTCGATTCCCGGCACCACATGCTGCGCCAGCCCTGCCCTTGGGGAGGGCTGAGTCAGCCATAAAAATGAGTGAATAAACAAACAAAGGGTCTGAAACAAGAAAAAAATAAATAAAGAAAAATAAAGTCCAGATCCTCATGGATTTACAGCTGAATTCTACAAGAAATTTAGAGAAGATTTAATACCAGTTCTTCTCAAACTCTTCCATGAAATAGAAAGAGAACCAACTCCCACAAACTGGTTGCTAGAAGCAAGTATTACCCTGATACCCAAACCAGAGAAAGACTCAACCAAGAAAATAGGACAGGCCATCTTCCCTAATGAATAGAGATGCAGAATCCTCATTATGATACTAGCAATAAGAATGGACCTGACCATCATGATTGTACACCATAACCAAGTGGGTTTCGTCTTGGTTCAGGGAATTGGGTATGAATATATGTCAGTCACTGAATGTATTACATCACATTAACAGAGCCAAAGACAACAATCACATGATCATCTCAACAGATGCAGAAAATACTTTTGCCCAAGTCCAACACTAATTCAGGATAAAAACACTACAGGATATCGGAATAGATGGCCTTTACCTCCCTCATCCTGATGAAAACCATCTATAACTAATCAACAGCCAGCATCATGCTTAACGGAAAGAAACTGAAAGCTTTCACTTCTAAAGAAAGGAACAAGACAAGCATGCACACTGCCAACGCTTGTATTCTACAGTCTTGGAAATATCAGCGAGAGTGATGACACAAGAGAGAGAAATAAAGGGAATAAGGGGGGGGCGAACGGAAGAAATAAAGGTATCATTATTCCCAGATGACATGAGAGTCAACATATAGTAGACCCCAACAACTCTACCAGAAGACTTCTAGATTTAACAAGCAAATTCAGTAGTGTAGCTGAATACAAAGTCAACACTCAAACATCAATAACCTTTCTGTACACAAGCATCAAGTACACCCAGAGAAAATGAAGGAAACCATGCCTTTCACGACAACATCCTAAACAAAAAGTGAAGTCCTTAGGAATCAGCCCAACAAAGAAAGTAAACCATCTATCTATACAGTGCAAACTGAAGAACTCTGAAAAAACAGATCAAAGAGGATTTCAGAAAATGAAGATGCCCTGTTTGCATGGATAGGAAGAACCAACAGAAAATGGCCATAATGCCAGAATTGTTGTACAGGTTCAGTGCACTCCCAAGGGAAATACTGTTAGTATATCTCAGGTCTTGAGAAAGCATTCTTAGAATTCATCTGTAACCAGAAGAGACCTAGAAGAGCAAAAGCAATCCTGGGCAACAAAGGCAAGGCAGAAGGTATTGTAATCCATGATTTGAAGTTATTCTACAAAGCTAATGTCATAAATATTGCATGGTATTCACAAGAAAATACCGTCCTGAGGAGGCCAAACATGTTCAATGGATAAAAGATATTCTCTTCAATAAATGGTTCTGGGAAAACTGGCTTTGCACATGCTCAAAGTTAAAACTAGGCCCATGTCTATCACTGTGCACTAAAGTCAAAAGGAATCAAAGATTTAAATATTTGTAATAAAGAATCATTATGGACTAGTGCTTAGGTAAATGCACAGGCTAGGGTTCAATCCCTGACCCCGAATGTCGTGCCGGCCCTGTCCCCGGGTGTGGTGAGCTGGTGATGGAGTCCGGATGTGATGGCACAGCACTAGGGAAGCTAAAAACAGGAGGATCACTGTGAGTCTGAGCTGTGTAGTGACATCCTGGAAGTGGGGGAATACACCACCCCCAGGTGGAGGAGACAGTGGATAGGAATCTTGAAGACATAGGGGTAGGTGGAGAGTTCATAATCAAAAACTACATGGCCTATACATACTTCTTCAAAGAATCACCATCTGGTATTTCATCATTTTGAAAAGTTTCTGCACATCAAAAGAAATCACTATCCCCTGTAACTGGGAAAAAATTTTTAGCTAACTATCCTTCAGACAAAGGATTTCCTTCTTGAACATATGAAAGGGGAAAAAGATCAGGTCCCCAAAATTCAGAGACTCAATCCTAAAATGAAATCTTAGATGAATACCTGTATCTCAGATGGAGAAATAAAAAATACTCAGCTTCACTGATCATTTGAGAAATGCAATTTAAAACAACACTGAGATTCTATCTCAACCTAGAAATAATGACTATCAAAACGAAGTTGATACCAAATGCTAGTGGGTCCGAGGGATAAAAGGAACCCTTTTCCACTGTTGGTAGTAGGAGCATATACTGGTATAACCACTAGGGAAATAAAGGATTAGAGGTCCCATTGAACCCAGCTATTCCCCTCCTGGGTGCTTTTTTCAGAAGAACTGAAAACATCATTCCACAGTGATATATGTGCACACACATTTATAGCAGCACAATTTGTCATAGCTAAATCTTGGAAATAACATAAATGCCCCTCAACCAAGAAATGGATGAAAAAGGATGTCACATATTTATATGTTGTATCTTTATAATGGAGTATTACTGAACTGTAATAGAAACATAGAATTGAGGCTTTTAAAGAAAAGTGGATATAACCAGAGATCCTACTGACCAGTGAGATAAATGAGACCCACTAGTGTAAACATGTTGTCTCACTAATGTTAAGACCCTCAAAGAGTAAGTGGGTTCTGAAAGGTACAGTAGACATACTGTAAACGAGAAAGAAACTATTCAGAGGGAAGGGATAACAGGGATGAGGGAAAGGAGAAAGGAAAGAAGGGGAAAAATATATTTGTACATACACAGTATAGCTAGGATAACTGCACTGCTGATTTCTACTGGTCTATTGAAAGGAACAGTTAATGCTTACTCTTTTTCTTTTGTTTAAATTTTTTTAGCCAAGTTCATATGCTTGTATTTATTAATCTGAACAACTTAAGACAGCAACATGCAATATCACAAGTACTGCAGTCCTATCATTTAGTTGATGAAATTCTGTATTGCTTATAATATGATTTTACTATTTTTATTCTCTAAAAAGCAGTAGCATTTAAAAAGTGACAAATAAGTATCACTCACCAAGCAAAGGGGCCACAGCTACATTCTAGTATACATTTCAAGAAGACTGTGCAGCACTGTTTCTCAATTCTAAAAATCTGACAAACACATTTTAGAAGGCCAGTATTGCCTTGTTACTGAGACCCACCAGTGAGCACAACTAAAGAGTGAACCACCAGCCAATAATTGAAGGATGAATGATACAAAAATCCTCAACAAAGTATTGACAAAGTAAACCCAAAGAATAGTAAAAATTTCACTCACCATAATTGAGATTCCTTCCAGTAATCAAGTCATAGTTCAATATGTAGAAATAAAAAAACACGATGTATCATATTAAAAGAAAGAAAGAGAAGGAAAGAAAGAAAGAAAGAAAGAAAGAGAAAGAAACTTCAATAAATACAGAAAATGTGTTTATAAAATTCAGCATCCTCTCATGATGTCAACTCCAAACAAGGTACGTATAGGAGTGAAATAATTCAACGGAATAACAAATAACAGTTGCATGTGACAAACCCATGGATAACATCATACTGGATGAGAGATATGTACAACACTTTCCTCTAGCAGGTGAACAAAGACAAACATGTATTCTTTGGCCACTTGCAGCTACAATTGAACCTCTGACCCAAAGAAATTAAGAATAATAATAATAAGTAATAATGCATCTAAATGACAAAAGAAATCAAGTCATCTGTATTTACAACGACATGCTTCTGT
>PVJA010022596.1:11205-34148 GCA_004027025.1 Myocastor coypus | reverse complement strand
ATATGTAATATGTCAACTTTCAAAGAAAAAAAGGGGGAAAAGAAAAAAAAAAAGTAATGTGGATTTAGAAAGGTTAATGTTTAGTTGTTTGATCAATCTTATATACCTATATGTATTAATCTAAACTGATCCGATGATGAAAATATGTAATATAACCATTGTTAAATTTAAACAATAAAAGAATTGGAAAAAAAAAATTCATGATCCTTGAAGTGCTTTTTTTTCTACCTGACTTACCTTCACTTTCCAAAAGGATAAATGAATATCCATCCATCTGGAATCAATAACAAATTAGAAAAAAATGATTAATTATGCATGTAATGGGCATTATTAAAACAAAATTTAGCATTATAGAAATGGTAAAAACAATTACTTGAATGTGCTTCATTGCAGGGTTTAGATTTTTAGTAATTAATTTACCTAAAAGTTGATTCAACCCGCACAATTACAATATTAAACAAAGAACTATAAAAACACAGACCTTTAAATATTAAGCAAGCTTCACAAGTGTTGTCCGTTAAATATTAAGGTTGCTTGGTACAGCTTTGTTATCAGGAGGCTTTGCATTTGACATTTTGGAAGCAAGAAAAGCAAATGGATTAAAAAGGTGAAAAGCCAATTCATCAGGATGGCTGACATTTGGAAACTGATGTTATCATTTACAATTTAAAATTCAGAAATGATAAAGCCCAACCGAACGATCTTGGTGAAATGTAGGTACTCCTCCAGGAAAAACAGCGTAACAGCCAGACAAAGCTCTGATTTAAATCTGAATGCTTACTTTACCTTTTTGCAATAATAATTATTTTTTAAAATAATGAGTTTCTACTTTCTGCTGAAAGTGGCTTTTTATAGAGGAATTTAAAAATCTGCTCTATGAATTCTCACCACTGTTAAGAGTATTTTTTTTTTAAACTGTGCAGCATCGGTGCGACTTCAAGACCAGCTTGGGCTACAAAAGTGAGCTCAAGGCTAGCCTGAACTGCATAGCGAGACCCTGTCTCAAAAAGACAAAAAAAAAAAAAACCCACAAAACTGTGCATCATATGTTTTGACCATGTTTGCTCTATTTGTAATCCAAATGGGAAGAGAAGAAGAAAGAGGCTGGGGAAGGCTTCATTGGTGTGTGTCAAGTTAGAGTTCTGCAGGAATGAGAAACTCTCCTGTACATTGTGCACTGGGGTGACCACAGGCAGCACTTGCTCTTGTTTGAAAAATCTGGAACATATGTACTGCTGCAGGTTACCCTGTTTCTGTCTTTGTATCAGCTATTTGTTTCTGCTTTTGTTTTTACCCTTTAAAATAAGATGAAATAAATTTTTTAAAAAATTAAAAAATAAAATGAAAAAAAAAAAAAAAAAAAAAAAAAAAAAAAAAAAAAAAAAAAAAAAAAAAAAAAAAAAAAAAAAAAAAAAAAAAAAAAAAAAAAAAAAAAAAAAAAAAAAAAAACAGAAGAGCTGTAAGAAAGAAAATTGAGTATCTTTACCATAAGGAAATGATGGATGTTTGAGGAGGTAGATAGGCTTAACTTGACTTGAGCATCAAGACAGATGACATGAAGCATGCAGACGGATAATTTGCAAAAGAAAAGGAAATCAAAGAATGAGTAAAGAGGGAGGGGTGGGAGGTAAAGTGGGGGAAGCATTTAGGTGTGATATGCACCAACTCCTCATAATAAATGTGATCATTATATGTTGAAAACATCTACTAATAAATATTAAAACTTTAAATATATTTAAATATATTTTTAAAAAGAAAAAAACATTTTAAAAAGAAGAAAATTAAATGAAATATAGGCAAAATAGTGAAATACCATATGACAACTCTTTTGTGTGTGTGTGTGTGTGTGTGTGTGTGTGTGTGTGTGGCCGGCTCAGCCTGCCCTGCGGGTGGGGCTGGCACAGCATGTGGTGCCAGGGATTGAACCACAGTCCGTGCAGTTGCCTAAGGTTGCCTAAGCAGGTGCTTTAAGCCACTGAGCTATCTTACCAGCCCCCATATATATATTTTTATATTTTAGTTACAGTAAAAAATAATGAAGTTCTTCAAAAAACAAGTACAGATTAAAGTTGAAAATATGAAGAGCATGAAGACAGGAGAAAATATGCACAGTGGAAGATATGGGGATTCTGCTTAGGAGATAAATAACAGTTGAGTGCTGCTACAGTCCTATGCATAGGTTTTTGCTTGGGGACTTCGATCTTGTAACATCAGGAGCTATTTTCAGTAATGTCTGCACCCAAGTACATCCCCTTGAGGAATTCTTCAGGAGCTACAGCCTCAAAAATCTTAGAAAATATCCCTCAGAATCCAGGGCCAATATGGTCTTTTTTAATATATATTTTTTTCAATTTTAATTTATTTATTTACTTTCTTAGTACAGGGTCTCACTACACAGAACAGACTCATAGTGATTGTCTTGACTCAGCCTTCCCAGCACTAGGATTATAGGCATGGGACATTACTCTCAATTTTGGGGTCAGTATGGCATACCCATTGTTATAGGGATCGAATTTGGGTCTTTGGATTTGTTAGACAGGTGCTTAGACTCCTAATCTATCTCCCCAGTCACTATATGCTCTTTTGGTCCTCAATTTGATCATGCACCTCACTCTTCATCAAGGAAAACATAAATTTATCTATCTATCTATCTATCTATCTATCTATCTATCTATCTATCTATCTATTTATTTATTTTGGTACTGTGGATGGATCTCAGGAACCTGCACTTGCCAGGCAGGTACTCAAGCCACTGAGTTACATCTCTCACCCGGAGAAAGCAGCATTAAGACTAAGAAACAGAATGGCATAGTGATTTTTCTGCTTGCTTCTTTCCTTGTTAGGCACTGACAATTCTACTCCTTTCTAAATACTGTTTTTCTCTGAGCACTGTGCTCAGCATTCTTGTAGTTACTCTCAGATCAGCAAAGCAAAATAGGCCCTTTTTTCTTTCCTAATATTGCAAGGAAAAGCACCCAGTGGTTTGTACAATTGACAACTGAAACCATTACTTCAGGGCAGACTGAGGTAAGCTTATAATCTTCTTAACAGAACCCAGAAGTGCCTGTTCATCCACCTTATGGTTAAGGTACTTGTTTTATTGCTGCTCTGTGATCTAATTCAGAGGAGAGATAGCTGCTGCATTTTCAATTGATTTTTAAAAATAGCTCATTGCACTAGACACCCTCTGACGTCAGTAGTACATTAAAAAGCAATGGCCAGCCTGCAGAACCTCTTGGTTGAGGCTGTCAAGACCTAATGTGCAGATACGTAAGCATCTCAGCTTCTCTTTTGACAAGCAGTGGTCTTTACCTCTTGCAAGGTTATTTTCATTATTGGCAAATATGTGATCAATGTTTAGATTTTTGTTTTTTTCATTCTACCCTGATGTGTAGTTCTGTCAAAATTTCAGCTGCAGGGCAGAAAGGCTTATGTCCTGTGAATACGGTAGGAGTGGATGTTTGAAGGCCTTCGGAAATTTAGTGGTAAATTCTTGTACATTTTCAAGCACAGGCCTTTGTTTTAAAACTTCTACAATTGATCTATACACTGGACTCTCTATAGTAACTAAGACAACACTCTCTTCACATAATAAAATTTACAGTTTATGCCAGAAGCCAGATGCGAATAGAAAACAAAATCAGTTGAGAATATCATAGGCATCTGAAAAATTTGAAACTTGTGCTATCCTACAAGAAGGTCAACTGGTTCTTCCTTCCTATGTGGCCTCCCACACTATCAAGTCAAATTCATTGTCTCCTACCAAAGAACCTGATGTGATCTTATTGGATTCTTTTGTATTATATTATCTTCCTTTTGTGCTAACATTGCTCCCATGTCTAGCTGAAATTTTATTAAAACTCTTGCACTTTCATGAAGCAATGGCCTCCTGATACTTTTCATTCCTTCTCTGCTCCGTTTTCCAGCATACTTCAGTTGCAATTTCCTTTAGAAATGCTAGTCTGATTATTGCTAGCCCCTTGCTTAGCAACCAACAGTGTCTCACTATGATAAAGCTCCCCGACCTGTAGGTCTTTAGCATGGACAACGTACCTAAAACTATACCTTGTCTTGGAACACCTGTCTAACATGTGTTTAACCTATTGCTCTGGTTTGGAATCTGCATGTGTGATAATTAATTTTAGAAGATCTTACAAAATAAGTAAGTGAATCTGATGCTTACTTTTTAAAAAAATAACAGAATGAGGGAGGCAAAAAACTTAAAATACGTTATGTGTATACCAGTTCCTTACAGTGAATCATTATGTATTGCAAACATATAGTAAAAAATAAATAAAATATATAAAAAGTTAAAATAAACATAACCTAGCCAAAGGCTGATTAATAACTGGGCATCTTATCCACTTCCATAAGAGAACTCCTCGAAATTGGTGTTGTTCAACTAAAATAGTGAAGGAAATAGTGAAATTCATTAAAGGAATGAATGAATAGCTCTGCTATGTGAAAGCTTAGTTGAGACTGAATATTCAGTGTAGTTCTGGGTGAAAACACTAACTTCCTTATAACTAAATTCATGAAACTAAGTGAGATACTGGTTTGTGCTTTATATTTTCTCTGTAAAATTGCCTTCTTATAACTTGACTCATTAAGAAGCTCTTTGCAGTTAAAAACAGCACATGTAAGAAGACAGCACATTCAATGATACTCCACTGATGGCCTCTCAAGATATGAATAGGTCCTATAACTCTGACTTCATGTTTGTTAAACCTCTAGGTTGTCACACCGTTGGGAAGTTACAGTTTGTTCTTTTGTTTAAGTGTTTCAATAAATGTGTTTCTATCCTTGCAGACACATGCAGGTAATCACTGAGACACATCTCCAAACAAGCCTCAGTGAAAAAGGCAGAGCTATCAGGTCAAATCAATAAAGATGGCTTCAAGCAACTGCGTGATGCACGCTGCATATTGTCAGACTTTTTCAGGCCACTTTGCCTGTGGTTTTGGTTTAAGTGCATTTTCTATAAAGTTATTGGTGTTTTAAGAATCCTAAAATCCTGGAGAACACAATCTCTCCTCTCCTCTCCTCCCCTCCCAGTTGTAGGTTTAAATTTTTCTTACAAGCTTTGTAATGCTGAGATCATTATTGTCTTTTGGGAAGGTATGGTTATATTACTGCAAGGTCTCCAACACTGAAATAAATCACATGCATGCCAGAATCTAATGTTAACTTCTTTCCCACATGTTATGCATTGGTTTTCCTTTACTGAACTCCTTTACTTGAACTCTTTGTCTTGGTCTTCTTGGTCTATGAGACCATTTGATGACTTTCAATAATTTTCAGGGTATTGGCTGGCTACAATATTGGTCTGTAGATTCTCCAGAATTCTCTAAGTGAGAGAAAATTAACAAATTTTAAAGTATATTAGTACCTAGTTAAAAAAAATCTATTTCTCTATGTTGACTGAGGAAGGTTAAATTTTTCACTGACTAGAAAACTTTGAATTTTTCTTCAGTGTGCTATGCCCACAGCTGACAATTGTCTAGTTAGATAGGCTGAGATAGTTTAGCTGAGCCACTCTAGAATTTATTGGTTTCATACAGGGATATAATTGCAGTGGGAACGGGGAAATAATATAAAGATGATGGACAATATCTTCCAGAAGAGATCACGGCAACTGTAGTTAAAGGACCTGATTTAAAAATTATGCTTTTACACATTAATCAAATAAGCACAAATAAATTACTTGAAGCTCCTGATTCCCAGTTCTTTTATTTATCAAATTGGATAACTCTTCATGTTAGGCTTCTTAAAATTTTTTTTTTTTTTTTTTTTGTCTTTTTGAGACAGGGTCTCAGTATGCAGTTCAGGCTGGCCTTGAGCTCACTTTTGTAGCCGAGGCTGGTCTCGAACTCACACCGATCCTCATGCCTCAGCCTCCCGAGTGCTGGGATTACAGGCGTGCGCCACCACGCCCGGCTAGGCTTCTTAAAATGTTAAGCAAGTTTTTCATGCTTAAAATTCTTTTACGAGGGAAAGTGGTGTAAACATTTTCCTTCACTGTTTCACAGAGAAGGAAAAGTGTAGCTACCAACTCAAAGTATTTTACTTCTGCACATGTAGCAGGGGACCACACATCTGGTGCTATGGTTTGCATGTCGACTATCCTCCAAAAGTCATCTGTGTGTAGAGGTGGGGCTTTGGGGCAGTGTCAGATCAGAGGCACACTCTGTTCACCAGTGAGTTAATACAAACATGAGTTTATAGCTAAATGTGCTCTTAGCAGGCAAAATCTGATCATAACCAGAGCTGCTGCTCAGCGAGTACATGACCTTGAGACAAGTGCGTTCTTGCCCCTGGCTTCTCTCTTTCTCTCTGTTTCCTGACTCCTATGGGCTAAGCACCTGTCCTCTGCTATGGCACTTCTACCTTGGAGACAGCTAACTTGGACGGAATCCATTGGAACCGTGAACCAAAACAAACTCTCCTTTAGTGGTAGGCGTTGGATCTTTTGCCTCCAAGATGGAAAAGTGTGCAATGTGTGGGGAAGAACCATAATGAGGAAGCAGGGAGAGAGGAAGAATGGTGATTTTTGTTTCAGTTCTTAGAATTTGCTTGGGCATGGCAACCCTAACTTATTCCTCTCTGGTAAACTAACTTCTTGATATTTCTTTAGGAAAGGAAGATAACTGTGGATGCATCGCTCACCACTATAGTATCTGGAGTTCCCTGCATGTCTACTAGCACAACTTTGGTTCAACTTTTCCTCATGCAGTCGTTCTAAACAGGAAAAAGGGTTTTGGTACAATTTTCAACCCCATTCCTGACCTATCATGTGATGGGCCACTGGGATTGGATAAAGATGAGTAAGTAGGTGCTGCAGAGATTTTAAGTGACAGTAACACAGCCACTCTTAATCCATGGAACAAAGTGGAAGAGACTGGGCAGCTACAGCCTCTCATGTTCTGCTGCCTGTGATACTCTGCCCTGAATTGTTCTGTTCTGATGATCATTTAGCATTTATCATTTAAAGGAGATGAAATGTGGGTAGTTCATAAAATGAAATAAGCTCAGAAGCTCTCTCTTCTTTTATTTTAAATAGAATTAAAGAGGATTAAAAAACAGAAACAATACACAATTTCAAAAAGCAATATGGTATAAATGCAACAACGGTTGTTATATTGCTTAGTGTTGTCTTCAAAGAAGTTGTTCAGGGCTAGTTAGCTAGCTTAGTGAATTAAACAAAGTTCAATCCCTGGCACTATGTGCTGCGCTGGCCTTGATCCTGGGCACAAAGAGCTGGCTGCAGAGACCTTGTGTGGTGGGACAAGCTTGTAATCCCAGCACTGGAGAGGTTGAAAACAGGAAGATCACTGTGAGTCTGAGCTTCACAGTGAGACCTGGTACCAAGTACAAGAATAAAAATAAAATTTTAAAAAGAGTTTTTCAGATTACCAGATATGAGCATGCAAATTTGGTCAGAAAAAATAAGCATTAACTGCTCTTTTCAATAAGCCAATACAAATTAGTAGTTTAATTATTTTAGCTATTTTGTGTGTGTGTATATATATATACACACAAGACAGCCAAGATAAATATATGTACAGATATATATGATGTATTATATATATAAAATAAATAGATAAGATATACAGATATAATACATATATAAGTTACATATTATGTATATTTTTCTTCCTTCTCTTTCTTTCTTTCTTTCTTTCTTTCTTTCTTTCTTTCTTTATTTTCTTCTTCCTCTCCTTCTTTCCCTCATCCCAGTTGTTCTTTCCTTTTGAGCACTTTTCTTTCCCTTTCACAGTAACTACTGTACCTTTCATAGTTTATTTTCTCTTTTAGGTTCTTACACTAGGGAGACAATATGATGTTTACATATGTAGGTCTGTTTTATTTCATTTATTAGTATGATCTCTGGTTACATCCATTTACCTATAAAAGCCCAGAGTTTATCTTTCTTTACTCTCTCTTTTTAACTTCAACATTTTCTCACTCTTTACTATGGAAAAATGAATTTGCCTTCAATTTCATGGGTAAACAGTGGCAATCAGTGGAAAAGGTCAGTTTGATCAAATCCAAGTCGTTGTGTTTGCCAAGCAGGTGCTTGGACAGCTAAGATATCTCTTCAACCCAGTTTTATTTTTCTTTTGAGGAAAATTAAACCCAGGATTCTGCATATGGTAGCAAAATTCTCTACTACTGAGTTACATCATCAGCCCAAAGTTATTTATTTGGTATGGGGTCTATAGGGTCTCACTACATAAATTAGACTCCTTTTTCTCCTGCTTGCAGCCTCAAGTGTGATTATAGGTGCATGCTACCATGCCCAGTTTTGATCCACAGTTTCAGTGTTCTTCAGGGCTGGGACCTGCACAGCACCCTGGGGATCAAACCCCAGCCCCTGAATTCTGCCTAAACTGGTGCTTTAGTCTGCTGGGCTACCTGGGCACCTAGTCTAAAGTTATTTTAATTTCCATAAGGCCTTGTACAATTTGTCCTCTATGACATTCCACTGTATTTCCTTATATTTTTCTTTTTACTCTGTATTTGTCTAATCACAATGGTTTTCCTCACTCTACCTTAGTTTATCAATCATTTATCTGAAAAAAATTGCACCACTTTTCCTTTTGCTCTACAATTTGGGGGACCCTCCAAAACAGTATGGTACTTATGCTATATTTTCAGGATTCCAAACGCAGGGAACAAATGTGAAAGACAAGAGTGAACGATGCAGGGAAGGAGGTAAAACTAAGGCAGGGAGAATTTAAGAGCTGCTCTCAGTTAGTGTAAATATCTGTTCAGTTTGCTGGGCTGTCCCTTTGTGTATCTCTGGGGGAGCATAAAGAGAAGAGAATTTATGCACATGCTCCTTTGTTGAAGTTTTCATTATGGGAATTAATTCCTTTGTGTTTTCAACTTGTGAAGGATCTGCAATATCAACAGGTAACCCCACAACAGAAGAAAAGAAATGAAGTTAGTCAGAGCTCATACATAGATGAAATGTAGATGAAGCCAAGAAGATTTCAAAGATACATGTGAGATGTCTGGTAAACTTTTCCTAGAGTGCTTTACTCCAGACATTGATAGAACTAGCTTTATTTTTTGAACAAAATCGTTTTTACTCAAAGGAGGAAATGAAAATTTAAAAATGCAAATGTTTACCACTAAGTTTCTGTACATCATGAACTTGGAAATAGAAATGCAGTCCTTTCCAGTTCCAGTGACCGGAATACCAATCCATACATCATAAATGTGTAAAGTACTGGTACAATAAATCCTTACTATAAACAGCTCAATTCTGAGTCTATAATAACATACGCTCTCAGTGAAATGTTTTCTTAACCTTTTAAAAGTTATAATCACCTGTAATTTTTATATCTCCATTCCTCCCTTTATTTTTCCATATCGCCTTTTAATAGTGTATCAATTTGTTTTATTGATCCCAACCTTCCTTGCTAGAGTGTAGGTTGTGCTGTTGGTCTGTTTCATCAATCGTTCTATATCCAGCCTAATAATACTATACACTCAGTATGTATTTGCTTAAAGTACTATTCCTAAGTGTTTTAAGTTGATGACAGTGAGATTTCATGCTTTGAATTAATTGCAGAGAATACTCCACTAAATACATAGACCGTGTATTTATCTAGACAAACAATCAAATATTTTAAATATTAAAAAAATACAATTTAGTGTTTCGTAGGTAGGTCCTAAGGCAAATACTGTATTGAGTAAGAAGATTCATCAATATCCATTGATCGCCAAGTACTTATTTGCACTGCTTCTTTATTCTTCTGAGTTGCCTTTTAATAGTCTTTTTATTGACCTGTTTCATCTAGTTGCTATGGAAATAATCCCAAGGTCTGTTGACAAGCTCATTCTCTGTGCTGCCGTTTTCCAGATGTTAATACTGGATCCTTGTGAGTCAGACAGTGATAATGGAAACAGACTGATGGGCACAGATTCTCAGCAGAACTGAATGTGGATGACATAAGCCAAAATTATAATAATTAAAACTGATAAGCATGCATGATAAACATCATAAATTATGCTGTCTATAGTGTTAGAATGATCATTTTTATCTTCATTATAATTTTTAAATAAGCAATAATATTCTTGGTGATTATAGTTGAAAGGAAGGAAGCCACATAGTAGCAACATCATAACCATTAGATACGTACTTAAAATGCATCTCGTTAGCACTGATATTACTTTTACTGTGGGGAATTACGAGTCACTTCTCCGTGTCTTCCTCTTGCTTCAGCCAGGTGTTAGCTTGCACAGGTTCAAGCAAGCTTTTAAGCCGAGACTTGTACTACAGAGATGATTCCACTCAAGTTCAAAAGATAAATATTTGGCAAATAAATAGGACTGTTTAATCAAAACAGAAATAAAAAAGTGACATAGGTTAGGTTATTTTAGTGTTAATATTTATCCAAAACTGACACATGTAAAAATAAATGATAAAAAAATAAAAGATAAGAATATCACAAAGTAAGGAAGAAATGAATAGATATAAACAAATAGGACTTAAAGATGGGAAGTTCTGCCAGAGTCTAAGAACTGAAGGCCACTATGGTGAAGTGTTGTGCAAATCACAGATATTAGATGATATATGTGGTCTCTAATGTGGCATTCTCTTAACACTCATATAATTTAGAGCAATTCTTTCTTCTTTTCTCTCCCTGAAAAATGTTGGTCTTACCTGCCTAAAATCTTATTCAGCTGTGGAGGAGTAACTGAACTGAGGCCACAAGCTAGGAAATTAATTGGTAATCAGATACTTCAGGTCTAAATTCATAGTCTCAGCTCCACATTAAATCATAATGCCTGCCTTGTGAGGAGTGCTGAGAGCTCTGAGTAGATTGCCTTCGTCAGCTGGGGGAATTTTAAACTTAGCAACGAAGGACTTTAGAGGAAAATTCAAGTACTAATGTGTCATTTGCTTCCTGGTTTCAGTCTGCCCTTCTTGTCAGACTCCTACAGCATGGCTTCTCTACCACCATGTCCCTCAGTGTCCTGTTCCTCCAGGGTGCAGACCCACTTTCCAGTTGGTGATTTTCCAAAAGCAGCCATGGGTAAGCAGTTTCTCTCATGAACCCCCTTGGGCAGTGTTGTGGCAGAGCATCTGGAGAGGGTTGCATCCTTGAGGAGATTACCCACCTGTGTGGCATTGCATTAGATCCTGACACCTGACAGCCCTCTCCAGATGGCTTTCTTCGGATGGCAGATGTCCAGCAAGCTCTAATGGGAAAGTGTTTCTGCACCTTTCCTGATGTCCACTGGGCCATGGCTATGCTGTCTCCCAGCAAAGGGTGGATTTGAGCCCTGGAAATATATCTTCTTTGAATATTCTATCTGAACCGTAACAATGGAGCTATTCTTTATTTTTGTATTTCCTAAATTTCTTGTAGTTCTAGTTTCTGTTACATGATGCTCACCAGTACCCTACCATTTCAAACCTGTTAGTGTTAACACATACATATTAATTTTTCTTGTCCTGATCACTGTGTGGTTTCTGTCCCTATGTTTGGCCTGGAGCAATACACCAGGGTCTATTATTACCTACAGCAGACAATGAAACAACATATTGTTCAAATGGATTGCACTCCATATACTTGTTAACACAAGGCTCATTTTATTATCTCTTGAACAAAGCACTTCAAAAATGATTTAGAAAGGATGTATGTATCCTCATGTATGTATCACATGTGTATTCTCCATAAGCTATCTATTGAAAAATATAATGAAGAGTTGTAATAAAAAAGCACACCATGTAAATATAGTGTGTTAGAGAATTTATTTTTAAAAGAGAATGCTGTTTGGTGTGTCAAGGTCTCATATTTCATTGTTATTTTGTCACCATTATAAGAAAAAAAATGTTTCAATGCATTGTTGTATACTAAGAGTTTTAATTGAATATCATTTTGACTTAAATTAACTTCACAGAATAACTAGCTTACAAAATGATAAAATGATCTACAAAATCTATAAAAAGATTATATTGTCACATGATGCACAGTGAGTATTCCAGAGTTTCCTTAAGGTATGTACAGCTGTAGTCTTTGAGTAGCAACATCTTCCTTACTATTGCTTTAAGCCATGAAATGATTCCAACAGCCCTAGAAAAAGGAGTGTGATCACTAAACTCATTACTGAGAAATTCACTGCTAAGACAAAAACTATACCTGAGCTCATGACACTGCTGGCCATCTTTCTTAGCATTTGCAGTATTCGTGGAAAAACTTATCTTTTACACAGTAAACTTTTGGTACATTTACATAGCATTTTTTTTTTTTTGACTTGGAAGGTCTTTTCTTCTCACAAATTCATAAGTTGCAGCTACTGAAAGGTTTGGAATGATTGTTCTCCCATTGTCATACCATTGATGTGACTATACCAGCAACTCCTTCCAATAAGTTATATTAGAATTGCCTACTTCCCTTACAGCCAGCATCTAATACAAAATAACAAGTACAACTAGCATTCTTTCATACACTATATAGCTTAAGTATTTTCTTTCTTTTCATATGAATAATTGACTATTTTTGTATTCTTTTTTCATTTTTTAAAAAAGAGTAAAATATAATAAAAATCATTAGCTGCATCTATTTATCTATAAAAGCTTCAAGTTTCTTTGTTATAGCTGAATAACACTTTGTTTCATGAAAATACATCTTTTCAATCCATTCCTCAGTTGATGGACATTTGAGTTGTTTCCAAAGTCTAGCTATAACAGACTGCCCTGGTGTAAACATGGGTGCACATATGTCACTGTGGTATGATGATTTCAGTTCTCATGGGAAAATAGCTAGAAGGGGAATAGCTGGGTTGAATGGGACCTCTAATCCTAGGTTTCTGAGGAATATCCACACTGATTCCCCTAGTGGTTGAACCAGTCTGCACTCCTACCAACAGAGCAGTTAGACAAGAGAGAGAAATAAGAGGAATAAGGACTGGAAAGAAAGTGAAATTATCATTATTTACAAGTGACATGATACTCTACAAAGAAGACCCGAAAACTGCACCAAAAGACTTGTAGATTTAATAACCAAATTTAGTAGCATAGCAGGATGCAAAGTCAACGCTCAGAAATCAGTAGCATTTTTGTATACAAACAACAAATTCACTGGAAGATAAAAACGACAGACCAAACCTTTCACAATAGCATTAAAAAAGTGAAATACTTAGGAATTAATCTAATAAAGAAAGAAAAAGTACTATATAGCAAAAAAGTGCTCATTTTGTGTTCTTGATGGTGTTTTAAGTATAACATGATTCTTTTGCTTATTTATTTTACTGAGCTATTTCCCTGGTCCATAAAATGATTTTTAAATGAAGACATACACATATTATATAAATAAGAATAAGGTGTAGATTTTTACAATTTTCAATTCTAAGTTCACAATAAAAATTCCTAGAATATGATGTTTTGAAAACAATTTCCTAGATGATAAGACTACATTTAAAAATATTATTTTAAAATGATTCTAAGGGAAGTGTATTTGGAAATTTCCTCTAATATGCTTTTAATTTTTCTGTAAGCTTGACATATACAAAATAAAAGCTAAGGACTTCTGTAATGTTAGCTTTTTTACTTTTCCTCCTATTTGAAATTCAAAATTAGAACTGAATCAAAGCAGTCAAGGGAAACTTAGTGAGCAAGCACTGTGTCCAGCTCTGTGGCCTGACTTCAAAGGTATGGGGGAGCTTTGCAGAGGACTTGCTCTTGGTGCCAGTTTAACTATGGCATTAAGCCACCACCTCCCCATTCTCCTTGCATGAACGAGTGAGACTCACATGAAGAAACAGGACCCTTAACTCTTCAGTATCTTTGGAGGAATGGCTCCAGGACTGCTGAGGATCCCCAAACTTTCTGATGCTCATCTGCTGCATAAAACTGGGTAGTATTTGTATGCAAGGTATGCCAATCCTCCCGTATATTTTAAAACATCTCTACACTACCTCTAATACCCAGTACAATGTAAATTCATGTCAATAGCTGCTCTACTCTATCATTTAGGGAATGAAGACAGGAAGGAGCCAATATGTCCAGAACAGATGTGTTGTTTTTAGTCAAATATTTTTGAGGTGTGGATGGTTAAGTCCATGGATATGGAACCTCCAAGGACCAGACATTCCAGATGATGCTGGGTTGGGCAGAGACAGAAGGCTAACAGTGTTCTGTTGTCAAGCACAGCGCTTCTTTGGGAAATGGACTTTGGGCTGAATCAGACCAATAAGAGTCAATTCTGTGTCTAGGTTGGAACTATTGGAAAAAGTAAGTGTAGTCATATGCAAGGATTATACTTCACTCCATATGAAAAGATTATACTTAAATATAGTCAGTATAGAGGAAAATAAGACAACAATAGAGAGAAATCAAGTGTTGATGACATTATTGGCGGCTTGAGATCCAGCTAGCCTGAAATGGCCTCTCCTTTGGTCCGAACTAGTTTTTTTTTTTAAATTTAATATTTTTATTGTTTAAATTTAACAATGGTTATATTACATATTTTTATCATCAGATCAGTTTAGATTAATACATATAGGTATATAAGATTGATCAAACAATTGAACATTAACCCTTTTAAATCAACATTACTTTTTTTTCTTTTTCCCTTTCTTTTTTTTTGAAAGTTAACATATTGCATATTGTCCTCACAATTGTTCTACAGAGTACAGTGTGTGGGCATGACCCACCTCCCTATTGATGTTGCTTTGAAAAAAAATAGGAAAAGAATATACTGCTCTTTGGACTAAGAGGAAGCAGATACATACACAGTCAAATGTTCTGCAATTGCAGTGGGCCACCAGCGAAGCTTGTAATGTTGGAGGCTATTGAATCTAAGCCTCCTAAAGCTCATCTCACCAATCTAGCTCTGCGTTTCATGCTTTGTAATTAAGCATTTTTTTTTCTTGCTGGGTGGTCAAGGGCAAGTCGAAGCAAGACCTGTATAACAACACATTAATTTTTTTTTGTATCTTCCAGGGTCAAATCCAGGGGGTCCCAACTAGTTTGAAGCGTTCTCCACCTCACCCCAACCTCACCACTCTGTTTTGGCAAAAATAATTTGAGTTGGATTTCTGTCACTTAGAAACCAAGCACATTAAATTCAGTTCAGACTGGGAAAGGACAATCAGAGTGGTCATTCATCAGTAGAAAAAATAAACAGACATATGCTAAGACCACTCTGAAACTTAGATGAGAACACTCTCAGGGGCCACATAACAGCTCTAAGACGTCATAGCAAGCCTCTGCTTGAGTGAGTGTGGCTGCCTGAAATTCTATCAAACAAGTACAGAAGGTCACTTTTAAGTCACTTTGACACCGAGAACAAGCTGTGACTCACAGCCCAGAAGCAGGACACTTCCCAGGAGTTCGGGCATGTAGCATTCACCCACCACCAGTACTTTGTGTAACAATGGAAACAACTTTACACTGCAGACCTGACTGTGCCCCTTTACACAGTATGACTTCACTTTGATCTATCACATGTATCTTGTTTACATTTCACTTTCCAATATCCTTGCCTATTGGAGAGTTATGTTTTCTGTTGACCCAAGTTTCACCTCCCATGTGGGCAAGTACCCCTGATTTCATCAGAGTGTGAGTAGTTACTAGTAGCTTTAGATTGGCTGGGCTTAGAAAACAAAAGTGTTTTTAATTATGACATTTACAGCCTTCCTCTCTACGAAAAGATCTGGTCATTTATTCACATCCTAAGGAAATTCATGGTGAAGTTTGGACTTTCACCATGGAACAAACATTTTCAAGTTGTCCTCCACAGCCCAGCTACTGAAAAAAAGACATCTTCCATGGAAACATTGCATTACCGGGAGCTTGTTTTTGAGGCAGTCTGGGGCTCCAACACTTACCTGCTAAATCAGAATGGCATTTAATTGAGATCACCACATAACTGCACACACAGTAAAATTTTGAAAGTGTTGCTCTAGAGTCACAGGAGCTTCCATAGGACTCCTGGGAGGCAGGAAAAGGGGACACAAAGCCATCTTGTAATATATTGTTTTGAGAATTTCATTAGTCTGTACTTATAAAAGCAAACAAGAAATTTTAATAACTCATATTCTAAGCCACATCAATACTTCATTGTGAATGAATGCATTCAGTCATGTGTAAGAAATAAGTCTTAGTTGGAGTAGGAAAAGAAGAAGCCTACTGAGGAAAGCTGGGAAGTCAAACACGAAGTCAGTATATTTTCCCATCCGTATGAGCGGGTGTCTGGCAGGATCCCAGGGTGCCTTTAGCCAACACACGCCATGGGCGTTTGAATGAATCTGGAACACAGATCCAGCAGGCAGTTTCTCAGAGGTCTATTTGTGCAAGCACCAAGAAACCTACTAAGAACATTGCCTTGAAAATGTAAAAAACCAGGGGGTTTGATAAAGAATTTGATAAAGAAGAAAGCCTCCATCATTGGAGAGGTGTGGTGGCTTTGAGAACAGCTTGGTGGTTGTCACACTTATTTATTTTTTGCCTCAAGCCCACAGATTGACTACACATGAAAGGAGCCTCCCCCAAGTCTGGGTCATTGTTAGGAAAGAAGAATCCTGTATTAGAATGTAACATGGTCACAGACTACTCGGTCCTTTGGCATCAGACAGGACTCTATCCTTGTAGAGATAGATAGCATCCACTGACAGAGTGCTGGGCCCACCACAGAGGTGCAGAGTGGAGATTCCAGTGTTGCAGTAGTTTATACCTCAACGTCTTGTCAAACCCTTAGACACTCATAGGTGGGGCCTGTGGGAAATGACTGGCTCATGGGAGCATGAAATTCTGAGCTAAATAGGATATTGGGAGGCAAAACCTGCTTTTTGGAAGTAGACCCTTCCTCTCTTGATCTCTCTCTCTGCTTCCTGCTGCTATGCCATGAGCTATTATTCCTCTGCCATGCCAGCCACACTGCCTGGGAGTGTGACCGTGGACTGAAACCTCTATAAACTGTGAGCCAAAATGAACCTTTCCTTCTTTCATTTATGGGTTTCAGGCAAGTTGTCTCACAGTGATGAAATAACTGAGAAATGGGCATCAAGGGGAAAAGACACCAGCAACCAATAGTCTGAGGAAGATGTGTTGGTTTCCCTTAAGACCACAGGGAACAACATTTGGGTACTCAGTAGAGCATGAAGGAGAGAGACAGCCTTCCAAAGGAGTGTGAAAGCAAGGGCCTTTTGGAGGGACCAGGAGCTTGGAATTGTAGCTTTCCATCCCATCCTTTCTCACTTCTTTTTATTTATTATTATTATTATTATTATTATTATTATTATTATTATTAGTTTATTTCTGTCGTTTTGAGACAGTCTTGCTATGCAGTTCAGGCTGGCCTTGAGCTCACTTTTGTAGCACAGGCTGGTCTCGAACTCACACTGATCCTCCTGCCCCAGCCTCCCAAGTGCTGGGATTACAGGCGTGCGCCACCATGCCCGGCTTCTCACTTCTTTTTAAAGTAGATGTTTTATAAATCATGTTCCCCGGAATGAATATTCTTCACTTAAATTTACAAGTGACTTAAGAGACAGAATATTCCTAACTTTGAAGAGTCTGCTATGCAGTGTATCCTCACCCCCCCCCCCCACACACAATTCTCTCAGGCTCTCAGCATTTCTCCTAGAAATATGGGACTGGTACAGCCTTCTTGTTTTCATAAAGCTCATTACTACCTCATAGTACTTGAACAATCTTTATCAGGCCCTTGTCCACAGGTTGACTAGGTCACAAACAGATACAATTTCATTTCACTATTTTCAAACATTTGTTAATACTTGGCATACCATGGGAATACACAAATAGCTGAGATATGCCGCTCAATGTGTGAAGTTAAAGATGTTTCACTATTTAAAAATGAAAGAGCACATTTCCATAGTATCTGCATGGTTGTACTGGAAGTAAAATATTTTTCTTAATTATTTCTCTGCAAATCCCAGAAGAGTGAACTTAATGTCTCTGTGAATAAAACAGTATGTGTAGAGAGTAATAGGCTAACAGTGTGTTCTTGGTCCTTCTCACCCCTGCAGCAGGAAGTCCCATTTTCTACAATTCCAATGCAGGTTGAACATGGCTCTCCTTAGTCTAATAACTGGAAGCATTTCCAGAAAGTGTCTTTTCACAGGATTACAGACTAAATATAGTAGGAGAGGCTTGGCTGCAGTTATTCATTACAGTTCCCTGGCCTCTACATAACCTATACCAGTGTGAACATCATTATGATTTAAAAACAGGGTCATAGAATCTTGAGTCCCATGTGAAGAGTCCATGTAGGAATACACCAGGACAAAGATTTTTTTTCCACTTAAAATATCTCTCAGAAAAAAAAAAAAAATATCTCTCAGTCCTATGTGGTGATGTCACCTTGTTGACCCAGGAAGCATCCTCTGTGGAGAAAAGTCTTTACCTCATGGGATCTGCTGACCTGAAATGTAGAGGTCTACTTGTGATCACGTCAATGGCGTGGCCTGCTACTCCTTCTGCGTGAGGGCGGTTTCATCTGAAGTTTGGAAGTAAGGAAAGAAGAAGGGGTGGAAACCTTGAGTTTTCTGTTTAGGTCTACCGATAGGAAACTGCAGCCACAGTTGCATGGCAAGCCGTGTATATGTGATGGTAGAGTTTGAGTCGAGAAATGAGTAAGATTCCATTCTTTATTACCTGTTGTCATAACTATTTCCAATTTCACAGTCATAGAAATTTCATCTTTTGGGCTGGGGGTATAGCTCAGTCATATAGTGCCTGCCTGCTTAAGCACAAGGTCCTGAGTTCCATTTCTGATACAAAAATAATAATTAAAAATGAAATTCCACCTTTCTTCTCTGGATCTTATGAATATCTGCATTTAAAAAATTTTAATATCTGGTGATACTACTTTGAAAAGGCCACCTAGAATAATGCTTATTTGCTCCTTTTAAGAGACAAATAATACTAAATATTAGATCTATAAATAAACTACCAAAAATTTTCTTCATTCAATTTTCTAAACAACTCTTTAGAAATATTTTGGGAGCCTCTCACATAGTAATGGAAAATATTTCCCGAGTGAAACTACAGAAGTTTTATGTTCACAGATATGATTATGTCAACATGATTTTCATACGTATAGTTATACATAAGTATAGAAATCATTATGGCTTTATAATATCAATCCTCAAATGTCAAGTAGAAGCTTTGGAAGACTTAACATGAAGTTCAACACAAAAAAATAAGTTTAAACCCTATTAATTTTCTTTTCTTTTCTTCTTTGTTTTTTTTTTTTTTTTTTTTTTTTTTTTTTTTTTTTTTTTTTTTTTTTTTTTTTTTTTTCTCTTTTTGAGTCAGGGTCTTGCCATGCAGTTCAGGCTGACATCGAGCTCACTTTTGTAGCCCAGGCTGGTCTCAAACTCACATCGATCCTCCTGCCTCAGCTTCCAAAGTGCTGGGATTATAGGTGCATGCCACCACACCCAGCTAACGCTATTAACTTTCTTGTAGATTTTATAATATATTGTAATTCTTACATTTTATGTTAAAGTGTGATTTGAACCCAAGAGATATGATTTATGTGGTGCAATTAAACACAATTTCGCTTCTGAAATAATATATCAAGTATCAGGTATAGTGAAGATTTAGCACGAAGAGTTTTTCTCTCTGACATTTAACTTCAAATGGGGTTTTATAATACTATGATAGTAAGATAGTATGTTGTTACTACACTGATTTGTGATAGTAGCAAAAGTTAAGTGTGTTAGACATCAGCAATAGCTAGCTTCGATATGGTGAAAGCAGTAATGGCATTGATTCTATTGGTAGAAAACATGTTTGTCAAGGACAAAACTTTAATATAATGACTCATGATTTAAAGAAGGAATTTTTTCAGATGTCCTATTTAAAAGATCTATTTGGGGGCTTATAGGGAAGCATAGGTAAATACAAAATGGACAAATCGCCAAAGATAGTTGCTGCCAGGACTTTATTACACATTTCACTAGATACAAAGAAGCTGTTTTCACATTAAGAACACAAGCTTATCAAAAATTCACATTTGCTATACAGACTGTAGGCATGGATTTTCTTTGCACTACATTTATTAAAACATCAATGACCAAATCCTAAGAAAACAAGGCACAGATCTGTCTCTTTCTGGTGAATTTCTGGTTTCTAATGAAGGAAATGTCACCAGCTCTGTAGATTCTCATCCTCTAGAAATGAAGCAAATCAACCCAAATGTGTGCAGTAATCATGAGATGGAGAAGTTTTGTCGAAGGATTTTGGTTTTCCTGTGCCACTCCTAAGAATTTGAAGAGAAGAGGTAGCTACCAAAAATGTCCTCAAGCTCCACACACCATTCCGACTATTTCAGGGATTCAGAGCTGGCCACCGCAGCATGTATATATTATTCCAAGAGTTCCAACATAGTTTCATTCTCTGCAAATAGTTCTAAAAGGCAGCACTAAACTGTGTGGATTTTATGCTGGGGCTTCCAAGTCATCTAAATCAATCAATTAATTAATACTACTAATGATCATTTCTTTATCAATCTCATCAGTCATTAGTTTTGTATAAGGGACCACACTGGGTCCCTGTCACTTCCCCTGCTGTTTGGAGGAGGAAGTGAAAGGTTTATATCTGTGCCCTAAGCTCCTTTCTTCCCACTGCAAGGAGTTCCTTATGTCTAATTTAACAGATGAACCTGATAACCTAATAAAAATATTTTTTGGTAAAATGTTGATGGTGGGAGGGGGATAATGGATTAGTTTGTTATATCTCTGAAAGGACATGAAACTGAAATCTAAAAAGAAACCCTGGTACTAGTTGAGAAGATGCTATCATTTGCTCAGAATATTTTTCATGCATGGTTATGTTTTTGGTTGTTCCAATTACTAGGGAATGTTATTTAAGATATTAATGGAGATATTATGGGCCTTAAACAGGCTACTGAAGAGAATTTTTTTAATGTGATGGAATCAATCTAGAAGAGATACTTGCTTGATTATTCTGTTTTTTTTCAGTGGAGTCTTCATAAAGAATTTGTGGGATCTGCCATGGACCATTGTTTTCCTCCATAAAGGGTATTATAAATGTAGATTTTGATGAAGCACACTGTAGAGACATGTAGAGCACCTGGGGAAACACATGCACAAAGGTCTCAGGGCCTGCCTGGCAAGTGCAAAGACTTGCACTGGATGCCCAGCACCTCATTCTGCCAGCCGAGAAACCTGGGCGTGCCTTGCCTGGCACCAAAACAGGACATGGTGGCACACCCCTGTAATCCCAGTGCAAGAAATGATGAGGCAGGAGGATCACTATGAATCCAATCTCTATGGTGACACCCTGCACCAAATAAATAAAGAAACAAACAAATAAATAAATAAATGTAATTTTTATTTATTTATTTTGTTTGTTTATTTATTTATTGTATTATAGGGAAGGATCTACAGGCTCTCACTACTAGATCTTCCCGTCTACACCCTCCCAAACCTGGGATTAGAGATATGTACCACCACACCAAGTCTCAATGGCTCCCGCGGTGGGGACTCAGGGCTGGCATGGCAAGCCTGGGGTTCAAACCTGAGGCCCTTGAATCTGCTTGCAGGCACTTTAATCCACTGAGCTATTTGGCCATCCCTTAAAAGTAATTTTTTAAAAAAGAAATATAAAAGAAAATGTAGGGCTTGCTCTCATAGGTAGCTCAGGTGAAATAAGATGAAAAAATAAAAATAGGATTACAAGAGTTAAGGAAAAATACAGGATATATGCAGGATTTATATTTGAACTTTTTTTGTTTGTTTTTGTTTTTGTAGAACTGAGACTCAGGTTGAAGACCAGCACAGTAGTTCTGTACTGTTGAGCTAAACACCCTGGTCCAGGATGTATGTATGAATTTCATGTAAACAACAGCATTGTGTGTGTGTATGTGATGAAATATAAATGGAATTCTCTAAAACTCATTTATCTGAAACTTGCACTTGACTGATGTCCTATATTTTATTTGGCAACCCTACATTTGAAAAAATAAATGTTTGGGGCCCAGCGGGATGGCTCAGTGGTCTAAAGTGCCTACTTCGGAAAGCTTAGGCGGCTGCAGGGACCGCGGCTCAATCCCGGACACCACATGCTGCACCAGCCCTGCCCTCAGGGCAGGCTGAGCCATCCATAAAAGTAAGTAAATAAACAAACAAAAGTTCTGAAACAAGAAAAAAAATTCTTTAAATAAATGAAAGAAAGAAAAAAAAGAAATGCTTGATGGTGTGGAAAGTAAGAAGCCCAAAGAAGGGTACAGAGTTGAGCTGTCAGCATGACCACTTGTGCAAGTTCTGGAGTTAGTCCTGGGCTTTCTATTGCTAGACTACATACTGAGCAGACAGAAAGAGTGTGAGCTCCTCATTTCTGTTTTTAAGAAGAGAGCCAGGCCAGAGCCACTCCAAAGACTCTCACCAAACCAAGATGGCTCATGTTCATAGGAGACATTGTTCAAAAGTAAGGCTGTGGAGGAACTAGTTTTAATGGAAAACTTATTACTAAAGCCCCCAAAACAACACATTTATCAGTACAGAGCCCCACCTTGGGAAGAGCAATCTGACCAGTGCTGTTTTTCTGCAGCTAATGGACGCAAACGTGTATTCCGTCTATCTGCATGGTGCAGCTAATAGTTTAGCTGTTTTTGATAATGGTGAAAAATGCAGGTGCTTCACACCTGCACGATTTGCTTGTGGAAGCTCAGGCAAGGTCTGAAGTGTGCATCCCATAAGATTTTCAAAAGCGATCTTTAAAAATATAATTTCTAAAATGAATGTTTAGTTATACAGGTCTTGCTTCGACTTGCCCTTGACCACCCAGCAAGAAAAAAAAAAAATCCTTAATTACAATGCATGGAACGCAGAGCTAGATTGGTGAGATGAGCTTTAGGAGGCTTAGATTCAATAGCCTCCAACATCACAAGCTTCACTGGTGGCACACTGCAATTGCAAAACCTTTGACTGTG
>PVJA010022596.1:0-11105 GCA_004027025.1 Myocastor coypus | reverse complement strand
GTTCTTTCCTTTTTTTTTTCTTTGCAACATCAATAGGGAGGTGTGTCATGCCCACACTCTGCACTCTATAGAATGATTGTGAGGACAATATGTAATATGTCAACTTTCAAAGAAAAGAAGGGGGAAAAGAAAAAAAAAGTAATGTGGATTTAGAAAGGTTAATGTTTAATTGTTTGATCAATCTTATATACTTATATGTATTAATCTAAACTGATCTGATGATGAAAATATGTAATATAACCATTGTTAAATTTAAACAATAAAAAATTGAAAAAATACAAATAAAAATATAATTTTTGTATGTGTTTTAAATTCAAATTGTAGCAGCAACAATAACTAAAAATGGCAATGAATTAAGGCCAGTCATAATGTGCCCTTTTTCTTTAGGATAAGTTTGATTTTTGAAAAGATACAATATACTTACACATACCATTGATAACCACTTAATTTTGCCTCATACAAATACACATTTAGATTTAATAACTACAAAAATAGCACAAATAAAATAAAAGTGCACAATTTCTAACAGATTCAACACCTTTTACAAATGCTATACAACGTTTTATCACTGTCATTGGGAAAACAATTTGGAGCTTTATTTAAAACTGTAAGTAACACAGAAGCCACCAGTAATTTATGACAAATACAGCATTTACACCATGATGTCACTGAAATCTAGTTGAAAGACCAAAGTGCTATAAAACAAAATGCCCTTAAAATCTTATTTAGCATATCCTGAGGGATACTTAGCATTATTTTCTCTTAGCATTTAACAGTATGAACACACTGCCTAGAGAGCTCCTGGTTGGTTGAGCAATCAAAGGTTAGGAAACTGTGTTGCTGAATATTTGTAAAACTATAGAAGCAAAGACTCGTTAAACACTTATTTTCCGAGACTTCAAACTTTCCAGTCTGGAATCTTGACAGGGGAGATCCTGAACACACCAAGTCTTCCTAGAAATAACGGCAGAGCTTCAAAGGACTGACAAACTTTTGAGTGAACTTACGCATGTCTTAGTAATTTACGTTGAAGTCTACTTTAGATTCCTTAGAGGAAGTGTAACTGCCAATGTAATTAGATCACGTTACTATCAAGTATTTTGTATTTCAGATCATCTCACTTTTCCCTGTTTTTCTTATGATTTCAAATACTTGAATACTTGAATTATATTTACTCCTACTAAAACAGGATACATTGATTTTAAAATTACAGTAAAATCAGAATCAGGTCAGATGATTAGATGCAGTTTAAACTTGAACAACGTGTGTGTGTGTGTGTGTGTGTGTGTGTGTGTGTGCGCGCGTGCATGTGTGTGTGCGTGTGTGTGTGTGTGTGTGTGTGTGCTTGTATCATGCCAAACTCTTTGTGCTCTGACACATTCATTGTTAGATGGTGCTCCATGAAAAATGAGTTTTCCCAGTATGGCTGCAAGTGAATATTGAGGTCAACATATAGAAGAATATCCTAAGGCTTTTAAAGGATGCCTCCTGATTCTCTATGTTCTTATTGTTATACAGTAATAAGGGAGCCATAAATGGTAATGGCAGGAGAAGATTTTTACCATGTAGGTCCTTATAAAGTTAATAGCATGAGAACAAACTTGAATACAAGAGGTCTTTTACTTATTTTATCTCATTCCACCTACTTCTTTAATTCCCTGCTGCAGATTAGGTAGAGGACATATATATATATATATATATATATATATATATATATATATTCTTTTTCCTTGTAGGATTATGACATAAAGTCTTAAAAAAACAAACAAAATAAAAAGTGCACCAAAATATATCTTCTACCATCCTACCATCTTGGGACCTATTTGTAGCCCTTGTACTCCTAAATCTGGAAAGACAATGCCCAGCCAAGAACAAGGATTGGCCTTTAAGTGCAAGTTTTGATTGCATATCAAGGATTCTCAACTCCATTTCTTGATGCAAAGCCTGTAGTCTGCTCCCTAAGAGTGCTTCAGGGCAGGGCCAATAAACAAGAGACAGCCAAAGGGATCTGTCACCAGCCCTCTCGCAAGTAACCACTTGTAGAGACCGTCCTCATGGTTGGCGTCTATCGCCAGCCTTCTTTAGCAATCAGGGTAAATCTATTTGCTCTCAGTGCCTGCTGTAGGTATTGTGCGCCCACATGAAAGCAATACAGTAAATTTTGTCTAACAGCGTTTCTGGGTATGTATCATTAATGGTAATAAAAGCTTTCCCAGGTTCAAAAACTGCACAATCTAATGTTTCCTATTTGTTCTTTACAGCACTCAAATGAAAAACATTACATGGCTAATTCTAAGTCAACACTATAGGAAAGCATTTAACTTCAAGGACACACCAAATAGTTACCTCTATATTATATTAATTTTTTCAGGAATAAGTTAAAAAGTCTGGTTTCTATCATATTTTAAGTTAAATTCTTGTGTTCTTGCAGTTGTACTTGGCTAAATATCCTCCTGAGGGGTGGACAATAAAGAGAGAGAATTGGCCCGGTAATTAAATTTATAGGGCATAAGTTTCAATAAATCTGTAATCTCTTAAAAGGATCCGTTTTCAACCATATGTGAAGAGATGATCAAAGAAACATAAAATATAAATGCAAGGTGAGAGACAGTGATAAAGATATTTTGTAAATATTGAAAACAAAAGCTATAATATTTTTGTAAAATTATTTTAGTTTGATCAGCAACTACCATTTTCAAAAACTCTTATCACCTTTTTGTATATTTTGAAGGGGCTCAATCTGACAATTATTTTAAAATTATTTTCATTTGGAAAATACTGTACTGTGTATCTGTTCTGTTTGTGTATATTGATGTCTGACTAAGGGAGTGGCTATTTGTTTGCTATATATATGTATATATTATATATACATATATATAATCTCACAATTGCAATATATGAATATCTGCCACATGTATACTCAAGTAGGTACCTGGTTTACACAGATACTACACTTTTCATAAAGCTTGTCTTCATTATAGGTAATTTGTACTCCCTATCTGTAATTTCTAGTAAGTGCTATTTTCAGATAATGAATATTTACAGTGTTGAAGATATGGGTATGCTCTTTTTCTCTAAAGCCCAAATTTGCACAGAACTATATTTTCCAGCAAACTATTAAGATATGATTATTCTTAACTATGGAAATAAAATAATTCATAATTATGGGAATTTCAGAAAGTCTTATAGATTCTTATAAATGCCCCACAATATTCCTGTGAGGCACATAGGCAAGGGGTATTGTGCTCTTTCCAAGTTTGGTTCAGAGGTGTCAAATATGAAGCCATTTATTCAAATGCAACCCTCAAGGATGCACTATCGCTGTTGTTTCCTGTGGACCTGAGTGATCAACAGCCAGACCACATGAAAATTTATGTGAAGATTTTGTCTTCTGCTTTAATATCATCTCTGGAACAGGGTGGGGTGCAGAGTTGAGTCAACTCCATATTTTAAAAAGTCTGCCCCAACCACAAATATTTCAGAATTTCCTTAAGATACTTGATATCCTTATGGTTTTATAGAGAAAATTTAAGAAACGCCACTCCAATTCCTTTTGCCACCCTTTCCCTTTTTTTTCATTTCAGGGTAAAAACTTGGAGCTTATTAAAAATAATCTTTAAAATCTAAGGTTTAGAACTATATATTTGGAAATCCCAACTTGGTGGAAAAGCTAGCGTATAATGTCCTTCATTTCTTTTGCCTTCCTTTAGGGAAAAAAAAAAAAAAAATTGAGAGGACTTTAAGAAAGAGTTCATTTCAGAGGTTCTGATTTTAGTGCAGTTCTCCTAATGCATCATTTACTGGGCACTTGCAGAGCATTCATGTATAAGAGATTGCTGGATTAGATCAGCGTCACTCTCGCTCAGTCCACTGTTCATGTTTCATCACAGGGTTGACATTTGTAGTCCTTCCAAATTTTCTTACACTATAGTTATAGCTGCCTTAAATATAAATACTGTGAAACACTATTGTTTTATATAACACAAAAATCACTGATTATGGCCTCCAATATTACTGATGTAGGAGATCAGTTTGATGCACATTTTCTATGACCAACAGTTAGCTATGATTGGCCAAATGCAGATGACTACAGAATATTATACCAACTCTACAAAACAAATAATTTCCAGTACGACAATGTAATACACATTATGTTGGGCATTCAGTTATTTTGAGTCCCATACAGCATCAGATTAGAAAGAGTGGGCAAGAAAAAGAGAGGAAAACTTACAGGAAATAGCATGGGAGCCCTAGGTTGAAATTAGAAAATGCAATCAAGTAAACACTCGTGATTTACACATTACAAAGACTAATTTTGAAAAACAAAAGTCACTATCGTTTTTATCCCTAACACTAGAAGTAGGATTTCTTCATTGGAAGGAAAATGAGATATTTATAGCAATGCAGAGCATGATTATAATCATTGAAGAAAGGATTTTCCCGCTTTTCCCACCCACTACCAGTCCTAATCCCATCAGAGATTCAGTGGCATGGGAAGATCATAGTGTTTATAGATAATATGTCTAATACAATGAGTCTTCTCTATCTTATTCGTAAACACTCCAAATAGCATTATCAAGTGTTGGCTTCTCCTTCATCAAAGACATAGTTGAGTTTTATGACTGTGCTGATAAAATCGCCAAGTTCTACAAAATCAGCGGTGACAATATTGATGCCACTTTCTCCTGGCTTCTGTGTGCGGACCCACTGCATCATAGCAGGAAGAGCTCTGAGAAAGAAAAGAAAAAGAGACGTCAGGTGGCAAGATAGTAACTTTCAAGCTCTATAACTTTTAAGCTTTCAATTTTTTCTAATTTACTGAATAAGTGTCCCAAACATAAGTCCAGATGACAGGAAATGGTTCAATGTACAATGGTGAATTCTTAGCCTTTGAGGCTGCTCTGCGGGAGGAGAGAGAGCTTTCATCTTTGGAGATTTTAGATACTGTAATAGTTTATCATGAAGGCTTTCCTCTAAGAAAGCAACATTTTTGCCTTTGTATTTTAGCTTGGCTCTGCAAATTTATGGGGTGATAAGCTCAGAGATGAATATACACAATTTAACCAAACATTTACTATAAACCCATCATTTTCAAGAAATATGTTATTATGTTATCAATAATAACAAACCAACAAACACCCCCAACTTCTAGAAGTTGCAATTTGGTGACAGGTGAGTAGACAAGAAATAAAGTTGTAATATGGGGAAATCAGTGTTCTTCCTTTCAAATTCATATCCAAGTGCACTTACTAAGTTTCAGTCCTGATTCAGGCATTTGAAACTTTTATTTATTTATTTTTTCTTTTTGCAGGACCAGGGTTCAAACTCACGACCTTGCACTTGCCAGGCAGGCACTTGTGCCACAGAGCCATCTCCCCAACCCCTGAAACTTTTAAAAGAACAAAAAGAAAAATATCTTCCCCTAGGGCCGGGGCTATAGCTTGGCGACATAAGCATCTGCTTGGCAACTGGAAAGTCTTGAGTTCAATCCCCAGTATCACGAAAAAAGAAAAGGAAAAAAAAAAAAAACCCTACAACTATAAGTTTATACTCTCATAAAGAGCAATAGAAATTAAATAATAACCAAAAGTAAATTATAAAGCTGGACCATATGAATACTAAGAACTACAAAAATGAGCAAAGGACTAGGAGTGCATAGTTGGGGAAGAGTAATACAAAGGACAACTTAAATGAGGGTGGCTTTCTATATTTCATACAACACAGTTTATAGTAGCTAAGCTAAAAAACAGCCTAGGTGTATATTAAAAGATATGCTGTATTTTGAAAATGCATATTGCATGTTTTCTCTCAAATAAAATAATCTTGAAAATTATTTTGAAAATTTAAAAATAAAGATGATGTGAAAGTAACTAGGAAGTTGTTAGAGACTTCTAGAAAAGAAGTGGAGCCTGGAGAATGAGAGCAAAGAGGAAAATGGGCCATGGTTGAGGAATGATAAAAGTATGTTTTTTTCATGTATGAATATGTCAAACTGGGCTATCAGCAGAATTGGCAATTACATAAACTGTTGAATTGAGTATTTTATAGCGCAGCATATTAATCTAGCTTTACTTTTTATACCTTGTGGTTAAACTTTTCTGCCAGGTGGTTAAGACCAAGTTAAAGCAAGACTTATATAACAAAACATGTAACTTTTGTACCGGATAAGGTCAGGTGAATCCCCTCAGGGTTTACTTTGAAACCATATACAGTGCTTTGTAGCACTGTCGTCAGTGCCAGCCATCTGGATGAGTTATGGCCATTGCTTGACTAGTTTGCTCTCTGTGAAAGCCTGAGAGAATATTTTCTCTCTAGGTGACTCTCATTAGGTACATTATACATCATTGATACTTTTCCTCTGTTACCCCATAATCTCCTTGAACAGAAAATTTGGGACACCACTGAGTTATAGGATGTTACAGCACAGGTTCTCTTATGTCCTGAGTTCTCACTGACCTAGAAGGGCTACGTTCAAAATAATGGCTATCTTTGTAGTCCTTCTTTTCCTCTAACTTTTTGGTCTGCAAATCAAAGTTGTTAACCCTCCAGAAGAGAAGCTTAGTAATACTATTACTCTATAACATAGGCATTTGAGCTGACATTTCCGGCTCTACTGATAACACACTACTATTATGGACTATTGGACTATACATACAACTACGTTCTCTTAGTTCAAAGAGAAGAAATATTTGTACCAATATTGTTCAGAAAAGTTATCATGTCTGCATCTTGTACTCTGAGCAACTGCTTTGAAGACAAAAATATGCATTGAATTAATTATTGTGGCTGTCCTACTAACATGTTTTGAACCTGCAAAAACAACCATAAAAATAAAAAATAAGATATGTAAAAAGGAATGTCTTATAATCATCATCACTATTTTATTTTTTTTTATTTTTTATTTTTTTGTCTTTTTGAGACAGGGTCTCGCTATGCAGTTGAGGCTGGTCCTGAGCTCACTTTTGTAGCCCAGGCTGGTCTCGAACTCGCACCGATCCTCCTGCCTCAGCCTCCCGAGTGCTAGGATTACAGGCGTGCGCCACCACGCCCGGCAATCATCACTATTTTAAAGTCTTTGCATTATTCATATTGCTCTTAATAGTAAGTAAAATATCATTATACAATTAAAAGAATATGTCAAACTGAAACCCACCAATTCTGCAGAACCTATATGCATAAATAAAATTAAAATAATTTAATAGAACTCATTGATAAGGGTATATTTGTGGCAAGATTTGGAAAGAAAAAGAAACTCTGTCACATGAGTATATAGGAAAAGCATCCCAGCAGCTGTCCCAAATCTAAAAGGATAGCATGTTGAGGCTTGGAGAAAGAAACAGAAGACTAGTCAAAGATGAAGTCTGAGAAAGAGAAATAGGGGGATTCCTGTAGGGTACAGTAGGCTTGCTTAGTAAAAGGTGAGACTTTTAGAGAAAATAGACAAGGGCTGTGCCTCTACTTTCACTATAAAAATCTCATTTGTCCTAATGAAAAGATATAAGAGACTCACCTGCAGCCTGGGAAGCCAGGGAGAATGTTCCAGAGCGATGCTCTCTGAGCTGAGTGGTAATGGATTAGAAAGCTTAGCTAGATGAAATGAGAACAGGGAATGAAAGATGATGGATCTTCAGCCAGAGAAAATAACACTATTTCAGTCATTGACAGCAGCAAGGAATGCAAACAGAGCAATATCAATAATGATGTCTAGTATTTTGTGACAGTACAGTGGTGGGAAACATACTAGAGCTTGAGTTGGGCAGGAAGGGAAGTTTCCATGATAAGATCATAAATAAACTGAAGTCAGTGATACGATAGTGTATTAAAAAGATGAGATGGAAGCACATGCGAACACTAATTCTTCGAAGACATGAAGGAGGAGGAAATGGTAACGGGTGAGTAGGATGACAGAATGATGGTCTCAAGGATCTCTAAGATGTTATAAACAACATTAAGAAGGTTAAAAAATGTTGGAGAGAAGAAAGAACTGGATAGTAGAAGACTCTGAGAAGTGAATAGCAACTGATACCCGTTAACCAGCACAAAATTATAATTGATTTATAACTGAGAAAGGAGAGCTTGCCTTTAGTATACATATAAATAAAAGGCCATAAATACAGGGTCAAGAATAACAGAAGTGTCAGTGCAATCAGTAGGAGAGGAAATACAGAGCACACAAATAGAAAAACAGAAAGTCAACTTGTCACTTTGTTAGATTAAAATATGTTATAGAGAAAAAGCCCTAAGATTTCACCACTAGAAACTAGAATTAGTAAGACAATTCTATAAAATTGTGGAACACAAAAATCAATACACATGTAAATGGCAAATTGTCTGAAAAACTAAAGCAACTATTTTGACTGCGGTTTAGTGTATGGTGATAGACATGGGTTGAATTTCAGCCTTCAGCATGTGGAAAACCAGTTTTCTCCAGTACCATTTATTAGTTTTCGTTTTGGGGTGTGTGTGTGTGTGTGTGTGCGCACGCGCGTGCACGCACGTGCAGGATCTCACTATACAGCTTGGACTCAGACTAATCCTCCTGTTTTCAGCCTCCCTAGTTCTGGGATTACAGGTGTGCCTGCCAATACACCCAGACTCCATCACTAGTTCAGCGTGCCTAGAGGCTGGGACCAGCATGACATGAGGTGCCAAAGATAAATGCTGGCCCCTGAGCCTGCCTAAGCAAGTGCTTAGGCAAGCTAAGCTATCTAGTCAGCTCTCCAGTATCATTTATTAAAGAGACTATATTTCTTCCAGTGGACATGTTTGGCCCTTTTGTCAAAGATAAGGTGGTTAGTGTGAGGCAGACCACCATGGGACTATCAGAAACTCATTCGACCCAGCAACCAGGCCTGGCACATGAGTGAGACTGCCTGGGGCCCCCCAGTAACTTCATTTGAGCAGTAACCAGTCCCAGTATGTGAGGTAGATCAACTTGGGCCCTCCAGAAACTCATTTGATCCAACAACCAGGCCCAGTGCATGAGTGAGACTGCCGGGGGTCAACCAGAAACTCATTCAACCCAGCAACGAAGCATGGCACATGAGTTGAATTTCATCCATCTGACAGGCCCAGTGTGGAAAACTACCACAGAACTCCCTGCAGAGAGACTAGAGATAAGACCCACCCAGATGATCCAGGAGCAGAACATCTTGTCAAAGTAGCACAGTAGGTTCACCTCCAAGGTGAACAGCAGAAAGAAGTGGAGCTCAGCAACCAGACACAAGCTACATCCACTTGGATGACTTTGAACTTGGTAGATAGGGACCTGGTGCCAAGGTAAGAACTCCACTAAAGCACTACACCAAAGGTCAGAAAGCAGAGCTATACAGAATGGCAAAGAGAAGGAGCAAAATGTGCTCTCAGGCCCCCAGCCCACATGGAATGAATACAGGAGACAATAGCACAGAAGAAATTGGAAATTACACACCTGAAATCTCTGAAATAATAGCATCCAAAGAAAAGAAACAACTGCCAAAAGGTATAGAGAAAAACAGAGCAGAAATAATTTCTGAAGTAAAAAAAGAAATACCAAGTGCTTCTAAAGAAGACACTGAAAAAATAGAGCAAATTAGAGAAATGATAGAATTTTTGAATGAGCAATATAGGAAAGTAATAGGATGTATGAAGCAGATTAAAAGTGCTATTCAGGAAATTAAAGCCTTAATCACAAGTTGGCAAAACCATTTCAATGAAAGTGAAAATAGACTTTCAGACTTTAAAGACACCATTGTAGCCAGTGAAGAAGTAAGAAAAGTTCTCTTGAAAACAACTAGAATGCAAGAAAAAATAATTCAACATCTGCAAGATGATGCAAAGATGAGCAACATTAAGACTAATAGGCCTCAGTGAGAAAGGAGTTAATATAAATAACATAAAAAGAATGTGAACAGAAGTAACAGAAAACTTCTCAAATATGGGGAAACAATTTGACATTCAGGTAACCCAAGCAAATAGAACTCCAAATAACATCAACCCAACTAAAACCACACCCATACATGTAATAATCAAGATCTCAGAAATTCCCCACAGAAACAGTGTACTAAAAGGCACTAGAGAAAAGAAACAGATCACATTTAAAGGAAAACCCATCAGAATAAAGGCACAAACTATCCAGTCAAGAAAAGAATGGAGCAAAGTACTTTTTTTTTTTTTCTTTTGGAGACAGGGTCTCGCTATGCAGTTCAGGCTGGCCTTGAGCTCACTTTTGTAGCCCAGGCTGGTCTCAAACTTGCATCGATCCTCCTGCCTCAGCCTCCCGAGTGCTGGGATTACAGGCGTGAGCCACCACACCTGGCTAGGAGCAAAGTACTTCAAATCTTGCAAGAAAACATATTCCAGCCCAGACTGATATACCCTGAAAAACTCTCTTTCAAGTTCAATGGAGAAGTGAAATACTTCCAAGACAAAGAACAACTAAAGAATTTCATGATGACAAAGCCTGCACAGTTTACTAAAAGATATTCCATAGAGGGATCAAAATGACCACAATTCCATGAAGGAGAATGGAAAGAACCCACCAAACAGGGCAAACATTTAAACACAGGACAAAAGAAGTATATGACAGCAGTCTTTCAACTATTCTTTTGCATATGGCAGCAGAATATGCAGCCTATGGGTCATGATTTTGTCTGGTTCTACAGAGTGGATATCAAGGAATTAGACCCTCAAGTGACACCTGGTCACCAGTATGTGTCATGGACTATGTGTCCATGACATACTAGGACTTTGTACAATATCCTATCCCCAAACTGTTAGAAGTTCTGGTCATATATTTGCCATTCTAGTATTTATGTTATGTTTAATTCCTAATAATTCTTTCCTACCATGGAAACTTTTTCTTAATTGATATCTTTGTATATATTAACCTATTTAAACACTATGTGACAAACCCCACCGCTGGGAGCTGAGCCTGTGCACCCGCTGCGGGTAAGCCCCTGCGCCCCTCTGCCCCGCCTCTGCGTTCCCGCGACTAACTTCCTGTCCCAGCCCAGCCCAAACCCAACCGCTGGGAGCTGAGCCTGCGCACCCGCTGCGGGTAAGCCCCTGCGCCCCTCTGCCCCGCCTCTGCGTTCCCGCGACTAACTTCCTGTCCCAGCCCAGCC
>PVJA010022595.1:8285-25670 GCA_004027025.1 Myocastor coypus | reverse complement strand
ATGTCCCCTCCCTTGCATCTTGCTTTTGTTGCTTAGAACTGATTTTACTATTTTAGGTCTCTTCTGGTTTCAAATGAATTTTAGGGTTGTTTTCTCTAATTGTGTGAGATATGTTATTGGTATCTTGATTGGGATAGCATTAAATCTGTATAATTTTACAGATATTGCCTTTTCTAAGAGTGGAAATAATTATTGCTTTATATTTGATATGCTATATTAAAAGGATTGTAGGTTACTATATTTTTTGTTTTATGCTAAACATATTTTTTATCTTTATGACCTCCACCCCACCTCAGGTTGACCATCTTCTCATTCCTGGTGAGAGGATTAGTCTGTCATTTTTCCTGCATGTCTGATTGTGCTGCGTGGCTCATGCAGGACCAGGCTCATGTTTGTACATTTATATAAAGGCTGAATTCTTAGGCTTTGCCTTAGTTCCTCTTCTCTCATTGCTGGGACAAACACCCGACACTCAGAATAAAGGAAGGAAAGGTTTATTAGCTCACAGTTACTGGAAGTTTCAGTCCATATTCAGCTGGCCCAAGGCTGAGTGGAACAGGGCAGATAACATCTAGTTCATGGTGGTGGAACAGCAATAAATCACAACAGAGGCAACCAACCAAACAGGGTAGCAGAGCAACAGCACTAGTCTGTCTCTCTGTCTCTCTTTATATTACATTCAGGCTCTCTGCCTCAGGCTACACCTATACTACCAGAAGTAATTAAAACACATAATCCCAGGGATCATCGATCAAATCTCAAATTTTAGATTAGTACTAAAATACATAATCCCAGTGACTCATGAGTCAAGTCTCAATCTATAGAAGTCCCTGCCCCATGACTGCATGAGGCTTTGGGGGGGACAACTAGACATAAACCATAACAGGCTTCTCAGTAGTATCTCAATAGTAATAGTATTTGGAGGGAATTTCAGTGTTCTGTGTCCCATTGAAATATCTCTTCCATCTTTAGGAAAATTCTGCATTATATCCAGCTAAAGTTAGAGCATTACCTCTGAAATCTGCTATTAGATATGCAGTTATGAAGCCTGGGGTGGTGTATATTTTCATTCACTCATTATTGGGACCAGTGGATTATAAGAGTCTGCATGCCTTAGGGATGAGATCTAGGCTGGTAGGGGAAGAAGGATCCTGGGGAAAGAGGGAGCGACAGGAGGGGAGCCAGATGATAGGCTTCATTGTATACTGCCTGGAACAACTGCTGCCAGTGAACACGTAGTCCATAAAGATACTCCACACTACCAAAACTGCAAACAACACCTAATGATGACCAATAATGTTTCCCATTTTGCATCTTGTTTACAGAGACTGTGAATGCATCAGTACCATTCTCCTTTAAGGGAATACTATTTTCTAAGGTATTGTTCAAGATTTATTTTGTATGTTCTTAAGGTTTTGCAGTGATAGAAGTTTTAAGAATTTGAAATGTACAATTCATGCCTTCTAAAAGTGATTATTCAAGATTAAGATATTCAAGAATTTTGTGGTTTAGGCATTTATTTTTATTATTTAAAGAATTTTTTATTTTATTTTATTTTATTTTTCTTGTTTCAGAACTTTTGTTTGTTTATTTATTTATTTTTATGGCCGGCTCAGCCTGCCCTGAGGGCAGGGCTGGTGCAGCACGTGGTGCCAGGTATTGAACTGGGGTCCCTGCAGCTCCCCAAGCTTTACTAAGCAGGCGTTTTAGACCACTCAGCCATCCTGCCAGGACCTGGTTTAGGCATTTATTTCTTCTTTTTTTTGAAAATGTATTTGGTACAGGGTCTTACTGCACAGCTCAGACTCATGATCCTCCTGTTTTCAGCCTCTCCAGTGCTGAGATTACAGGGTGTACCACCATGCCTGGTCTTGGTGGTTGGCTCAGCATGCCAGGGATCGGGCTGGTGTGGGATGTGGTGTTGGAAATCAAACCTCTGGTCTCTCTGTTTGTCTAAACAGGCAGTTATTCTGTTTAGCCAGCACCCCCTCCTCTTCACTTTTTTCCATTTATTACTTATAAAGAATGTGGAGAAGGACTGACCAGATAGCTTAACAGACTAGGGTGCCTGCTTAAGCAAAACGCAGTCATGTACTTTGCCAGCCTTACCCCCAGGGCACTCTGTTACCAAGATTGAAACTGGGTGTGGTGGTGCATGCCTGTAATCCCAGCGCCTGGGAGGCTGAAAACAAGAGGATCACTATGAATCTGATCTACGTAGTGAGACCCTGTGCTGAATACATTAAAATAAATAGATGAAGAATGTGGAAAGATTATACATAGGGTAGTATTTTTGTTGGGGGGCAGGATACAGATGTAGCTCATTGGTAGGATGTTTTTCTAGAATGCTTGTGGCTGGGTTTGGTCCTCAGTAATAGACACAAAAGCTCATTTTCACTCTGTTTTTTCTCTTTCCAATGTACATATATGGCTAAAAGTAAAGAGAATCTTCACTACACTGGGTAACCGTATTAGTTACTTTTCTTGTTGCTGAGACAAAACAGTCAATAACCAAAGTTAAACAAAAGGGGTGGGTGAGATAGCTCAGAGGCACAAAGTGCCTGCCCGGCAAGTGCAAGGTTGTGAGTTCAAACCCCAGTTCCGCAAACGAACAAACAAACAAACAAACAAACAGTTAAACAAAGAGGTTTGTTTAGCTCACAGTTTGTAGATAAGCTTAAAAGAAGGTTTTTTTTTTTTTTTTTTTGAGGAACTGGGGATTGAACTCAGACCCTTGCATTTGCCAGGCAAGTACTTATTCTGCTGAGCTATTTCCCCAGTCCCACCCCCTCTTTTGGTACTAGGAATCAAACTCTGGACTTTGTACTTGCTTGAAGGCACTTAAGCCACTGAACCATCTGTCCAGCTCTCACAGCTTGTAGAGATTTCTGCTTATAATTAGCTAGCTGAAAAAGCCCCACCTATGCCCACATGAGGCGATAGGGGACATCTACACAAGGCATAACTGCAGCTACTTCTGTGTTAAGGCAGTAACCACTGTGTAGAAGCTTATAACTATTCATGTAGTGTATATATTGTAAAAATTGGGAGAATACAAATCACATAATTTATAGGCTTATTTTTATGTGATTTTTTTTTTTTTTTTTGTCTTTTTGATTCAGAACCTTTGTTTATTCACTCATTTCTATGGCTGGCTCAGCCCGCCCCCAGGGTAGGGCTGGCGCAGCATGTGGTGCCGGGGATCGAACCGTGGTCGCTGAAGCTGCCCAAGCTTTCCCAAGCAGGCGCTTTAGACCGCTGAGCCATCCCCCCGGGCCCCTTTTTTGGTCTTTTTGAGACAGGGTCTTGCTATGCAGTTGAGGCTGGCCTTGAGCTCACTTTTATAGCCCAGGCTGGTCTCGAACTTGCACCAATCCTCCTGCCTTAGCCTCTCGAGTGCTGGGATTACAGATGTGAGCCACCACGCCCAGCTTTTATGTGAATTTAGGGGAATCCAGCTTGGATGTTTAAGCCTTTGTAAAAGCAACTACTTCCTCAATAAATACCATTGTAATCTGGATATTTGCATCACATGCCTAGCAATTAAATTTCACACATTTCACTTTCAGTGACTATTTTAAAATAAAGTTTAGCAATGCATAGCCCTTTTTTATTATAAATGACATCTAATATTTGAAATCCGTATAGGCTATTTAAAAAATGGTGAATGAATATCCTCATTTTATAATTGGGAAATAAATGGAATATAGGCTCACTGAGTTCAAAGGGATAGAAAATTTCTTCTCGTTAGAAAACTATGAAAATAATAATCCACCAAGCTGGAAGTTTTGGCTTGGAGGTAGAGCACTTGCCTAGCATACACAAGGCCCTGCTTGGATCCCTACCATCATAAGAAAATGGTGACCCCTGGTCCTGCCCCCTGGGTGTGCTGAGCCAGCAACCGAGTCTGGGCGTGTTGGTGCACTCCTGTAATCCCAGGGATGGGGAGGCTGAAACGGGGAGGCTCACTAGGAGTCTGAGTTGCATAGTGAAATACTGTACTCAATATGTAAAATGAAAAGAAAGTGATGACCACTGCAGTGTAAGTGGCATTCTACTGGTAAGACAAAGTTCTTATCAAGCCTTTAATGCAGTAGCATATAATATTTTTTAGATTGTTAAATCTAATGCTATTTTGCTTCTTACCTCTCACTTTAGGGACGATACAGCTGTGTTGCGGAAGCCATCGCTGGGGATGCTGAAGAAAGGCTCTTTTGTTTGAATTTTACGATTGTACACCACCCTCGTTTAAGTTAGAATAAATTGAGTATATTTTTTATTTTTGAAAAATGTTCTTATTTAATGTAATACTGGGTACCTGGGATCAACTTTAATCAGGTATGAGAAGACACAGGACACAGGAATGACTATTTTGAGGGAAATTTTTTTTTTTTTGGTCTTTTTTGAGACAGGGTCTTGTTATGCAATTCAAGCTGGCCATGAGTTCACTTTTATAGCCCAGGCTGGTCTCAAACTCACACTGATCCTCCTGCCTTAGCCTCCCAAGTGCCTCCCAAGATTACAGGCATGTGCCACCACACCCGGCAGGAAAATATATTTATGTTGTTATCTATTCAAGGCAGGATCTTATTATATATCTCAGTCTGACTCCAAACTTGTGATCCTTCTGCCTCAGCCTCCTAGGTGTTAAGATCACAAGTGTGTACCAGCAGTCTTTGGGATTAGCGGTTGTCTCCCTTCCAGTGCCTGGGCCTGGGGTTGACAAGGTGAGTGAATAGTGATCCTGGGTGTGAGCGACCCTTAGAGGAGGTGGTTGGAGCGACGGCTCTGGATTGGCTGAGTGCGTAGTTAAGGTGTGTTCGTGGAGTCAGTGCTGCATCCATGGATTAGCAGTAGGTAAGACAGAATATGTATCATGCACTTTTCTTAGCAGGCTAAGGCAATATCAAATGAAATAAGTGGAGAGCTTCCTTCAGAGTCAGCATGATCTCTGATGTCAAAGCATCAGTAATACAGAAAGCAAGAGTGCCTGCTTCGTACAATTTTTATGTATTTTTTCTGAGGGAACAAAACCCCTCGAACTCATTGTCTTCCCCCAGTTTACCACCACTACCCTGCGGCAGGTCCCTGGCACTGCTCCTGCAGACCTTATACCTGCTCAGGCACCTCTCCAGGCTTTTCTCCACAAGGGTGGTCTTAGGATTCTTTTCAAAATATAAGCCTGAGCATATCACTGCAATGTAAATGAAACAAAAGAAAATGAAAGCAAAACAGAAAGAAAGCAATCCTGTTGCTTCCTATTTTAGAAAGAGGGGATAACAGTAAAGTTAAATATTTACTTAGGGCCAGTCAGATAGCTTAGCAGATTAAAGCACTTGCTTAGGCAGGCACAGAGACCTGGGTTCGATCCCCGGCCTGTGCAGTGCCAGCCCCACTCCCGGGTTGTGCTGAGATGGGAATTGAGACTGGCCATGGAGACGTGTGCCTGTAATCCCAGCTCTTGGGAGGCTGAAAAACAGGAAGATACCTATGAGTCCAATCTACATAGTGAGATCCTGTAGACCCTGTACTAAATACAGATTGTTTTAGCTGAAGGAAAAGGCTTATGCAGCTCACAGTTAGTGGAGGCTTCAGTTCATACTCAGCAGGGTCCAAGGCGGAGGGCAGCCTTCTTTCCTACTAGGGCGTCTCTCTCCTCCTTATGTTATAAGTAGGCTGTCCTGGGGTAGGGACGTGGAACGCAGGCAACCTCCATGCCCTCCTTTTGCAGGATGAGGATGTTTACAAAGTAAGAACCTCGGCTCCCTGCTGAGTCACTTAATTAGACTTCTAAACAATCTATCAGGCAGTACACAAATTAAATCTCTTCTTTGGATGGTGAGTGTCGGGTACCCAGTCTCAGCAAGAGGAAAGCTGACAAATGCTCTCTCTCTACCCACCTCTGTTGCATTCAGTCAGGACCAGCATTCTTTATGTTATGGTTTGTAGCCCCATGTCCTTTCTTCCACCACTCAAGCAGTGCCCTTGCCATCCTGATTATCCATCACCAGGCTAAGCTCCTCGTAACCTGCCCTGATGGGCTCTTCACTCTTGACCACCCCCGAGCACAGCGTGTGAATCCAGATTTGTGGAACAGATAAAGGAATGTTTTCTTCTTGTCAAAGACTCCTGCAATGTATAACCATCAAGAACAGCATCAGCATGTCATCATCTGACTCATTGTTCACCTACTACATCTTAGGCCTTGTTCTGGGTATTGGAGTTTCAGCATTTTATATTTTATAAGTCAGACCAGAAAAACAAAATAAATTCTCAAACCATAACCAACCAACCAACCAAACAAACAATTCTTGTCTTCATAGGGTCTGTATTTGATAAGATGAATAAGTAAATGACATTTTAGAAGTGAATATGCTTTTTAAATGCAACATGTACAGGGGAGATACCTCAGTGGCACAGGTGCCTGCCTGGGCAAGTACAAGGTGGTGAGTTCGCACCCTGGTCCTGCAAAACAAACCAACAAACCAACAAAAAACAACCCCCCCCCAAACATACCTAAATATAATATGTACATACGGAGAAGGAATATATGGGCAGAAGCAGAGGCTGTTATGTTTAAGGTATTGAAAAGGTGATTGAAAGGTCAAACCTGGATGGCCAAACCCACACAGTACTGGACCAGACACAGTGACAAGAGTGAAGCAGGTTTATTGGAAGTGCATACGGGGCTGCTTCTCAGACAAAGGCAACACTGGACAAAGGGGTGCAGGAGAATTTTTAGAATCTTTCAGGGAGGGTAATCGCGGTCTGGAACAGCCAGATTACAGGTTTCAGAGCGGGCTGGAACAGCCAGATCTATGTGGACATCATTTTGTTTATGTTAGAAAGGAGTGAGTTGAGACCAATATGGGCCAAGGGGAAGTGAGCAGAGACCAGAGTACAGTGTGGGACAGGGTTGGGATTGCGGTTGGGTAGGTTACCTAGGAAACTGAGGGAAGGAACATTTGGGGCACGGTGCCTGGAAAGCTAAGAGGGAGAGTGTTTGGGGCAAGGTGCCTGGGAACTTCTGAATCCTGGTCTATCAGTGATCAGGGAAGGCTGCACGGAGAAGAGGTAGTTGTGAGGCTTGAATGAGCAAGCCATGTGGCTTTCAGGGGGTGCAGGCATTGCAAGCTGAGAGAAGAGCTGGCGCCAGCATGGCGTCTGGCATGTTTGAAGAATAAGGAGCTGTTCAAGCGAAGGATGTGAGACAAGAAGAGGTGAAAGGGCAGTGGGTGCGTGGGCATCTGCTAGAATTTGATAGGCTAACGTTAGGATTTGGGTTATTTATCAGAATAAATAACCAAAACCTGGAGGGGTTTGTGTACAAAAGTGTCATAAGTGCTACTTTAAAAGGCCATATTTTGGCACCATCTGGAAGGAACTACGTGACTTTTGGTGACAATGTATGTAGGAAAGGAAAGAGAAGGTTGGCAAGTTTGAAGTAAATTAGGTAAAAGATGGACTAAGTATTGAGAAGTGATCTGTGTTGGGTGTACTCTGAAGATAGAACTACCAGCAAAAATCCTACTGCTAATACAGGGTAGGAAGCAGGGATTCTGGCCTTTTCTTTTCTTCCAGATGGAAGAATGCCATTACTTAAGGCAGGGAAGTTAGGGAGCAGCAGGTTTTAGGAGAAAAAAAAAAAAAAAAAAAAAACCCAGAAACTTGTTTTTGACATTTTGGAATATTGTTAGGTATTCAAGTGGAGACTTTCAAAAGTCAATGGATATGTGAATCTGAAGTTCAGGAGAGTGTTCCAAGCTGGAGTTTTGGAAATTGTCAGCATATAGAGAGAATGTAGACAGAGAAAATGAGAGGTCCAAGGGCTGAATCCTGGAGTATGCTGTTACCCAGCGGTTGAGAGTTTGGAAGGTGCTGGTAAGAGACAGAGACCGAGTGGATGGAGGCAGGAGGACATCGTGCCCTTGGAATCCAGGTGAAGGCATCGCGGGCTCCTTCACATGCAGGAACATAAAGAGAAGACTGCATGTTGGGCAGGGGAGATAGCGCAGCAGTCTCAGTCTAAGTCCTGTCCAGCAAATACAAGAGTCGAGTTTCATCTCTGGCACCATATACCATGCAGGCCCTGCCCTGGGTGCCCTTGCCAGGCACCAAAACAGGGCATGGTGGTGTGGTGATACATGCTTATAACCCCAGTGCTAGAGAGGCTGAGACAGGATGATCACTACAAGTCCGAGCTGCATAGTGAGACCCTGTACCAAATACATTAAAAAAAAGAGAGAAGGCTGCATGTTTGCCTTTGTATTTGGCAATGTGGTGGTCATTTGTGGCTTACTATCATAAAAAGCCCTATGAAATTTCTAGGAGTCCATCCCAGTGCTGTGCTTCTCATAAATGAGGATCATTTATTAAATTCTCTGAGGATCCCTGAGGAGTCCCTCACTAAAGCTAGAGGCAGAGCACAGCCTTATTACCTTCAATTTACCCTTTAAGAAAAGAAGATAGCAGTGAGATAGCTCAGTGGACTAAGTGCCTGCTTAGAGAAATACAAGGACCCAGATTTGATACCTGGCACCACATGCCCTGCTGGTCCCACCCCTGGGCCTGCTAGCCTGCCACTGAGACTGGATGGGGTGGTGGTCACTTGTAATCCCAGTGCTGGGGAGGCTTGAAAACAGGAGGATCACTGAGAGTCCAAGCTGCTTGGTGAGACTCTGTACCAAATACATAAAAATAAAAATAAGAGAAGGGAATAGGACCTGTGACACAGCTTTCCCCGAAGTATCCCTCATACACCCTCTTCTTTAAGGTTCTTTGGATTAAAATATCCTTTGATTCTCTTGTCCTTGATGTGCCAAGAAGGCTCAAGAGCTGTGGAATGAATGGGCTATCAGACATTTCCTGTTCCCTGGCTTTGCACTGGTCTAGGCCCCATCCCTACTCTGGGTCCTGATGCACTAGGTCAGCCAGTAGTGGGAGTTCTCAGGGGAGAGTTGTGGTTCAGGGAAGTCACGTGACTGGAGTTGGCTGAATCAGATAAGAAGGACTAGAATCCCTTGGCTCTGTCCCTGGATGTGCACAGGAAAAGTGTCGCTGTGTTTCTGCTGATGCTCATCTGTCAATCACAAAGGGCACTCACTTCTTTTATTTATTTATTTATTTAGTCTTTTTGAGACAAGGTCTTGCTATGCAGTTCAAGCTGGCCTTGAGCTCACTTTTGTAGCCCAGGCTGATCTTGAACTTGCACCGATCCTCCTGCCTCAGCCTCCCGAGTGCTGGGATTACAGGTGTGCACCACCACACCCAGCTGAGGGCACTCACTTCTGCATGAGGCTCATGCTGGGGACAGAGGAAAGCTGAGTCTGAAAGGACAAGGGCCCTGGCTGCAGATACTGCCGAATTCTTGCATCAGCCAAGCCTAGACCTTGCCACACTCAAGACTCTATAGTTGTTAGTTTAGGATTAGAGTCAGAGCTCCATCATTTGCACCTGAGAGTCCTTTTGTAGCTGGGTATGGAATCTGGGGCCTCATGGATGATAAGCAAGCCCTCTACTATTGAGGGCCACACCCTCTACCCTACTTTCAACTCTTTTTTTTTTTTTTTTTTTTTTTGTGGTACTGGGGATTGAACTTACGACCTTGCACTTGCCAGGCAGGCACTTATTCTACTGAGCTATTTCCCTGGCCCTGCTTTCAACTCCTTTATTGCTAGTGCTTGCAGGGCCAACTGACCTAAGAGGTGCTGTAGGTGTAATGCCAAGGGAAATAAAAAAAAGTTTTCATTTTAATTTCTTATATGTCAGAATTTAAGACTTACAACAGGTCCAGTTACAGTGGTGTGTGTCTGCCGTGCTGGCTGTTTATATGGCTGGGACCTCAGGTGGTGGAAACACTTGAGCCCAGCAATTCCAAACCAGCCCAGCAACATAGTGCGATCTCATTTAATTAAAAAAAATCTATGTAGATAATAACTACGTTGTGTGTACACACAAAGTAATAACAAATATACATTAACAAATTTCAATGTGGATCATATTTACTTGACTAGGGTAGTTATAAAATATGATAAAAAATGCTTTCAACCTTTAGAGTCATTAATGTGGTCCTGGACTTCGTCACCACATTATTTCCTTTGCTAATATCAGAAGGTTGTTAAGAAAAGAGGTGTCATTGGTGACAGTGTACTTCAGTTTATGAATTTAATTTGTTTTGTGATTTGGGGAAGATGGCTGCAGTTGTTTGAGGAAGATGGCTATGATCGTGTTTGTCATTCACGGTGGAGCTTGCCAACAGAAAGAAAATTTTGCTAAATGCAAATTGAATTGCTTGCAAACAAAAACATTTGTGAACTGAGTTTGTGAGCTGAGGCATTACTGTATTTATTGCCTGTTGCTTCTCCAGGCCTTGTACCAGGCTTTGAAGATCTGGACGTGACAAGACAAAGAACAGCTCTTCTCTTCACCAAATTTTCAAATTAGAAGGAAAAACAATCCACACGACTAGTGACTACTATAAAAACCTGGATACAGGGGTCCCTAGGAAAATAAGTTATCAGGGGGAGCAGAAGACAGAAGGGTGAGAAAGGGTCTGCTGGAGGCAGTGACCCGGGGCTGAGCACTGGAGGATGAGAGTGGAATTAACTCACTTACAGTATATTCCATGCATAATAATGGGCTGATGTCAGGTTTAGAGCAATGAGGCTGATAGTATAACTAAGAAATTGAAAACACCTAGTAAGGATATTACCAAGTTTTTTTTTTTTTTAATTTAATAAAAAAATCTTTGTTTGGTACAGGGTCTTGATACACAGCTCAGATGTGTAGTGATCCTTCTGTCTCAGCCTCCCCATCGCTGGGATCACAGGGGTGCACCAACATGCTCTGTTTTGGTGGCTGGCCGGGTGCTGGGCAGGCACAGAACGTGGTACTGGGGGTCAAACCTGGGTCCTTACACTTGCCAGGCAGGCACTTAGACCGCCAAGTTGTCTCCTTGGCCCCTATGTAGTGGTTATGAATGCTACCATGTCAGGTGGTATTTTGCATTTAATCTTCACAGCAGTCTGAGAGATAGGGAACAGTATCCTGATTTGCAGATGAGAGAGACAAAATAGAACCAATAAAATTAAAGTGTTAGATAAAAATTCTAAGTTAGCAGGGCCAGCTAGATAGCTCAGTAGATTAAAATGTCTGCTTAGACAGATGCAAGGACCAGGGTTTGATCCCTGGCATGCCCTGCTGGCCCTGCTCTTGGGGTACCCTGAGATGGGGATTGAGACTGGGCATGGTGGCATGCACCTGTAATTTTAGCACTTGGGAGGCTGAAAATGGGAGGATCGCTATAAGTCCGATCTGTGTAATTAGACCCTGGGGACCCTGTACTCACTATATTTTTCTTTTTTTGGTCTTTTTGAGACAGGGTCCCACTATGCAGTTTATTTATTTATTCATTTATTTATTTATTGTCTTTTTGAGACAGGATCTTGCTATGCAGTTCAGGCTGGCCCTGAGCTCATATTTGTAGCCCAGGCTGGTCTCGAACTCACACTGATCCTCCTGCCTCAGCCTCCCAAGTGCTGGGATTACAGGTGTGAGCCCCCACGCCCGGCTCACGATGCAGTTCAGGCTGGCTCTGAGCTCACTGTTGTAGTCCAGGCTGGTCTTGAACTCGCACTGATCCTCCTGCCTTACATTTTTTAAAAAAAGTAAATTACATAGCTAGAGATTGGGTCTCAGTCATCTGGCTGATTTATCATCCTGTTTTCCAAGTGCAGCTGGAAAGTAGCAGGTATGGGGCTGGGAAGAGCTGCTGAAGGTCAGGCAGGGGGTGAATCGGGTTGCATTGTTGGGAAGTCCTGCTCCAATGCCCAGCCCAGGGCTCCAGTTCGTTTCTGTTTGACCTTCAGAGTCTTTGCAGATTAACCTGAGATCCACATCACATTCTCACTCCTGGGCCTCTGTGGCTGTGCTTCTAGCTCTTCCACACTTTCCTCTAACTTCCCAGATGTCAAATGGCAGATCCAGGACCCTCAGAATTACACCTGCAGCCTGGCCATTATCTGCTTCAAAAGGTGGCCTTTCTAGCCCACGGCCTCCACCTCCCACCATCTTTCATTTTGGTCTAGTCCAATCTGTTTTTTTCCTTACATATGTTTGGCACAATCTTATCTCAGACTTTTGCAATCACCTTACCCTGAGTATAGAATATATTTTTTCCAAATACTTGCATAATGTATTCCTTTCATAAATTAATTTTTCTGCACAAATACAACTTCTTCAAATGTCTACTCCTCACTACTGTTATGAGACCATATACAAGAGAAGCTTAATCAGGTTAGAAAAAACTTATTTCCCTGTCATTTAGGGCTAGTGCAGTGCCTGGAGGATGAAGTTTTTCTCTGATCCACGTCTGAACAGTCTGCAGTGGCTCAGTGAAACTGCATTAATAACAACATTGCAAATACATTAATGATCAGAGAACTTTGTTTTATGTTTTGTCTACTACTGCTCTTTAATTATCATTAATGACTTGCAAGAATATTGCCTAAACATCGGCCTTGTATTTTTAAAAAAATGTCCTTAGATTTTTCAACTTAATTGATTTTTTAATTTCTTCACTGTATTTTATGTATTTTAAGTTGCTTGATTGCTTTCAGATTTCAGTGCCTCTTATGTATCCTACCTAAGGTAAGGAAGAGATTTAGGAAGCTGAACTCGTCCTTGCATCAGAACCACTTCATGACCTCATGTTTCTCTTGTCAGTCCTGCTCCTTTTCAAATATGTATTTGGTTTTAACTTTCATTAAGTTCCTTAGTTGAACTTTGTAAGAATTCCTGGTGATTTCCATGCTGCTCATGGAAGAGTAAATTTCTTTGTGAAGTCATAATTAGTTATCATTAATAATTTTGTGCTGGCTTCCAAAGCCTTTTAAAAATCTTACCTTTATTAACTTGTTGGGCCTTGTCTCTTCTCTAGTGAACAAATAAAGTTTTCCTAGAAATCTTCTTGGTCCACAAACATAGTTCATATAAATCTTGAAAACAATAATTTCACTATTTTGATGGACTTGTAGCACCTTCCCAAGGATATGAAAGAAGCCCCATGACTTGTGGTGATAACCTTTCCCCTTACTGTTGTTTTCCTTTAGGACTTGAGACTCGACCATGGTCACAGTGGTTAACTTGTTTGGCCCTGGGTAGCTGAGACTGAGAGATTTATCGGGGCTGCCACATTGCACAAAGAAAGCTGTGGTGAGCCAGGTGTGGTGGCACATGCCTATAATCCTAGTACTCTGAAGGCTGAGCCAGGAGGATCACTGTGACTTTGAGGCCAGCTTGAGCTACATAAGTGAGTTCAAGGCAAGTTCATATTATATAGCAAGACCCTGCCTCAAAACAACCCAACTGACCACTCAAAAATCCTAGCGCAACCAGAAGGCCCAAATGAACAAAAATCAGAGGGGAATTAAGAGGTGGTTATTCTACTGTAAGTGTTTCCTTGAGGCCATCAGGCTTAGGTTGGTCTCACAAATCTCCCTTCATTGCTACAGTAATATGGACCTGCCTTGATCTTATTGTAAAATGTACACAATTTGAAGATGTCAAATGACTTACTCGCTTTGTGTTTTTAGTTTGAAATTATTTTCTGGAAGGTGTTAAAATATAGACTGTGAAATAGTCTGTAATTTATAGGTTTTTAAAAATATTTTCTTTGGATTAAATAATTTTTCCTAGCCTTGTGATTAAAAATAATACACTTTGTTGTAATAAATTTACATAACGTATAGATGCAAAGAAAAGTGAAATTTCTCCATTTCTTTCTGTATGCCTGCTCCCCCAAATCATTAAGTTGGGCATATATATTTTTCAGATTTTTATTGTATATATAATATAGTATTACATTTATAATATACATACTATTTTTATGTATATGCCTATGCACATACATATTTTAAAATATGAAATTACTATAGATTGTTTTTAGATTTAAATCTGAGAAATATTCCTAGGTTAGTGTATATAGATCTACCTCATTATTTGTAATAAGTACATGCCTATTATTTACAAATATTATACTTTAGTTACTCATTTCTCTATAGATCGTAGACTTTATGGTATAGTGCAGATATAGAATATAGTGCTAAGCTCTATACTGCTATCTCATTTAATTATCAGAAAAATGCCAGTGGGAAAGGTGTATGGAGTTCTTCCATAAAAACTAAACTCCATAAAATTCCATTTTACAGGTGCAGAAACTAAGCTTAGAGAAGTGGACTAATTTGCCTAGGGTTACGCCAAAAATGGAAGATCTAGAAATTAACTTCTGTATCATAAACATGAAATCTGTGGTATATTGTGTATCATTTTGATAAGATTATGGGTGTTTTATATTTTTTGTTCTTACATTTTCCTGTACCAGCTTGTCTATGATAGGTATGTATCAACTTTTGCTTGTCATCTAAAGCAACATGATAAAGGACATTTCATTATTAATCATTTAGTTACATTAACTTATTTAAAATTGAAAGACTAAATCAGACTTGTATGTGTAAAATCATGGTGTATCCCTAAGGCAAGAAACTGAAAGAGTAAATAAGATCCAAGGTAAAAAAAAATGTGTGCAAGACCAAAAAACCAAAGTAATGACCAAACAAGCAACAAATAATTTTGGGAAAGAAAAATTTGGAGGACTTACATTTTCCTCTCTGTTTTTTTTGGTATTGGGAATCCAACTCACAGCCTTCTGCTTCCAGGGAGGTGCTGTGCCACTGACCTATATTCCAAGCCCTGAGAACCTACATTTTCTAAGTTAAAAAGATAGTACAGTGTCGGGGATAAAGCTCAGTGATAGAGCACTTGCCTAGCATGGGCAAGGTCTTGGCTTTGATCCCAAGTGCCAAAGGGGGCAGATAGTGGGGTATCTGCATAAAAACAGATAAGCCAATGAAATCAAATAGCCCAGAAATAATACAACAGCATATATGGCCAAATGCTTCTGACAAGGACATCAAAAATACTAAATGGGAGAACAGTCTTTTCAATAAATGATGTTGGAGGGGGACTACCCACTCAGGGCCCCCTCCTGACCCTCTGGGACAAGAGCTTTCTTTCCCTCAATAAATATGTTCTCCTCATAAATAAGTAAATAAGTAAATAAATAAATAAATAATGTTGGAAAAACTAGACATGCAAAAGAATGAAATTGAGTGGGCCAGTGAGATGGCTCAGTGGTCAAAGCGCCTGCAGAAGAAAGTTAAGGCAAGCGCTGCGACTGCTCCTCGATCCCTGGCACCACATGCTGCGCATCCCCACCCCAGAGCTGGCTGAGCCAGCCAGAACACAAACAAATAAATGAGGTTTAAGAGAAATAAATAAAAACAATCTTTAAAAAAAAAGAATTACATTGGGTCCTTTCCTGATATTCTATGTAAAAATTAATTCTGGCTGGGATACTGTGTGTGTGCTGAGTAAGTGTGAGCCCTGGGTTCAATTCCCAGCACTCCCCTCCAAAAAATGAATTCAAAATGGATTAAAACAAGAAAGGTGTTTGAACGAACACTTCTCCAAAGAAGATATAAAAATGGCCAGGAACATATGAAAAGACGTTTAACAGGGCTGGAGAGATAGCTCAGCACTCTAAGTGCCTGCTTGGCAAGTGCGAGGACCCAGGTTTGTTTCCCAGTACTGCATGCTGTGTGGGCCACCAAAACTGTGCATGGTGGTGCACACCTATAATCCCAGCGCTGGGGAGGCTGAGACAGGAGGATCACTATGAGTTTAAGCTGAGAACCTCTACCAAATAAATAAATAAATAAATAAATAGTTAAAAAAAAAGCAAGCTAGAACTTTAGTCCAGTGTAACACAATGCCTGCAATTCAGTCCCCATCAAAGGAAAAAAATGGGCATCAAATAATGATGTGCTTTATTGATTAATGGCACTTTATATTTGATATTAGCTACTTTTGCAGATCTTTGAATGAGGCAAAAGGTAGTTTCGTTTTCTGGTATGTGTGTGTGCGTGTGTATGTGTGTGTTTGATGGAGTGTTTAGTCAAGGTTTAGAATCACAACAATACAGGACACATAATTTATAAGATTATTTTATAATAGTCATCCAAAGAGTCAAGTTCAAAAGAATGCAGGAAACCTGTCCATACACTAAATGGCCAGAGAATCTAGCGTAGGTCTTGGATCCCACAGTCACATTCTGTGTGAGTCCAGGGGAAGACCCAGAGCTCATAACAATGCCCCTCATGAGTCCAACTGTAGTCCTAGAGCCCATGACAATGTCTCATGCAGATCTGTCCCACAGATTTTTGCTGAGAAGGCCCCAAGGTCAATGGTGGAACCTAGGAAGTCTGTGACAATGGGATGAAGGATCTGTGCCAGCAGGCTGAGGGATCTGCACCAGAACCAGGAAGCAATGTTCAAAGCAAGAACCAGAGATCTGAAAGGTGCCACAGCCATCCTCAGTGATGATGGGGGGTCCTGCACTTCGCTGATGATAATAGAGTCTGTATCAGGATGGCTAATGTGGCAAACTTTTCCAGGACATCAAGCAGTACTCCATCTTCCCTGCTGGAGCCAGGGAGTGATGCTCAAAGTAAGGACCAGAGCTTCCCCAAGGCGAACTGAATCCATTCTCAGTGACAGTAATATCCTGAGCTACTTTGATAACAGCCAGCTTCCTAGCCGGCATGGTAAGTTCCTGCAGGAGAAACAACAGCTCCTAACAGCTTCTCTTCTCCAGCTCTTTTTATTTTGTGGGCAGTTATCCTCAGGTGGGCCTTCCACACCCAGCACCGTGATGGTTCAGTTCAGCTGGGTGTTACAAGCTGATCACCAGTTGTCAACCCACCACACTGGGAGTTAAATACAGGGCCTTTGCACTGAGCTACATTTCTAGCCCTTTATTTCACTTTCTATTTTGAGACAGAGTCTGCCTAAAGCATTAATTTACCCAGTCTGGGCTTGAATTTGGGATTCTCCTGACTCAGTCTTCGAGAGTACTGGGATTACAGGCATGTGACAAGATTTCTGGCTCTGTTAGTATTTTTTTCACCTTCTGTCTTAGTTACTTTTTTGCTCATTGCTGGGACAAATACCCAACACTCAAAATGAAGGAAGGAAAGGTTTATTTAGCTCACAGTTCGTAGAGGTTTCAGTTCATATTCGGCTGGCCCAGGGCTGAGTGGAGCAGGGCGGAGAGCATCCAGTTCATGGCTGCGGAACAGCAACAAAATGGCGGCAGAGGTAGCCAACCAACACGGCAGCAGAGCAACAGCAACAGCTAGAGCTCCAGTCTGTCTCTCTGTCTCTCTTTATATTACATTCAGGCTCTCCGCCTTAGCTCCCGCCCTAGGCTACACCCATAATCCCAGAAGTACTTCCACCCATAATCCCATCAGTACTAAAACCTATAAT